>JAOTAX010000166.1:13825-29184 GCA_025629825.1 Erythroxylum guanchezii | reverse complement strand
TCTTTACTCGTGACTAATCACCAAAATTTCTTATTCAACAGTTCTAATCCTTCACGAAAAGTTCGGGGTCCAACATAACACTGTCTCCAATTCTGTACGTAGGTGTTCTTCTAGTTCGAGGAGTCCGGCTGAGGTCCCACAGTCCAAAATTTTTTGGACTCCCGCTAGTTTTGCTAGAAGGCGGTTTTTCCTTGTGAAAATGTTTCCGAACACATTCTTGTTCCAGTAGCTCAGATTGTTGGAGAGAGCCGAAAGGTGACCACAGAAATCATTGTCCTCTAGCCTCCAGTGATGTTGAAGATAAGTAGAGAAGTGGCTATTGGACATCCAAGCCGCCTAGAATATGAAAAAATGTAGTCTTGGTTGCATGCATCGATGTTTCTCAAACCGGATCACAAGGGGTCAATGGTCTGATTTAAAGAAAGGTAAATGGAGAACTATAGCTTCTGGAAATGTGGCTTCCCAAAGGGTGGAGCAGAGAGCCATGTCTAATCTTACTAGGTAGTTGCCCCATCTCCACGTATATCTTGGTCCAAAAAATCCCAAATCGTGTAATCCATAACTATAAACGCAATCTTGAAAAGCTCTGCTAATAACCGAGCGTGTGTTGGCCCCATTGTATTTATCAATTGCCTCCAACTTCACATTAAAATCTCCTCCTAGTAGCCATGAATCCTTAGTGGACTGGGCAAGGATCTTGAGGTTGCTTCATAGATGTGTTTGGAGTTGGTATTGCGGGCTTGCATATACAATAGTAAAGACAAAGGAGGTAGCATCCTTAATGATCTTCATATGAATAAATTGTCTATGAGTAAGGAGGATAGTTACATCTACATCCATGTTCCATAAAAGCCAGATGCCCCCTGAGAATCCCATAGCTTCAACTCTAGAAGAGTTTGCAAATCCCAGTTTGTTGATAACGTCATATGCTCTTCTACTGCTAATCTTGGTTTCCATGAGGACTACCAAAAATGGTTTATGCAGTCTTACATAGTGTGGTAGTATAGGTTTGAAGGTTTTCCCTCTGACTCCTTGGCAATTCCACGTTAATATGGTCATAAAGATGTGTGAGTTGATATGATGCTAAAGCGGTTAACCCTACGTTTGCATTACATCAATGTTCTTTGACATTACTGCATGTATACTCTGGGTCTCTGGAACCATTTCTATCACTTCATTGCCTACGGGATCCTCCACCATCAAGTTGATATTGATGTCCAGGTCAGGTGGTCGTGGGGGCGATCAGTTATACGAATTATTTGGATTGCTCAGATGATTGTTGTCCAGTTCCTCCATTATCTCATTTTATTGACAATATGCCATAGCTTAGTCCGCTGGAACAGGGGGGAGCTATCGGTGTTATCGATAACTTCCCAGTGGCTTAGGATCTGGACGACTCTATGAGTGCCTCACTGTTCTATCGTGATCCTCTTGGTGGAGTCTGGTCCTTCCTTGTCATGCATTAATTCCCTGGTGCTACCCATGGTTGCACTCTTTGGTTGACGAGAGGTTTTGTCGTTGGTATAGTTATTTACTCTTTTGTTTGGTCCAAGGTTCTGCTGAGCCAATAAAGGCAGTTCTCCTCGTGTATCCACCAATGTCCTACCCATGTCCTGACGAGCAGTGGATTGATTATATTGACTGCTCTCTCCAGCAAAATGGTTTCTTTATCAGAGAGGATGATGTATCGTGATCCCCGCAAGTCACCCTGATGTTTCTCGATATGTGGCCTCTGACCCTGATGAGTGTCTTTAACTGTAGCACATTTGTTACGTCTTTACACTTGTATCCAAGGGCCATATTCTTCATTTTTGCTAGGGGTTGTTGACGTGACGACTATTGTTTCCACCGGAATGGTCTTGTTCTGCTCACCGTTAGTGTGAGTGTTTTCTATTGCCCCATGTTTTGTCTTCGGACAATCAACTGTGGCATGTCCCACGCGTCCACATGAGAGATAAATTTGGGGCAATCCTTCATAAGCCACCTTTATTATCTCGCCGTCAATCTCCACTTTTAATCTCAAAGGAATGGTAATATCCATTTAAATAGCCACCCTTGCGAATTTGCCCCTGTGTGTTTTGGTAGTGTTATCGTCGATTTTTATTGTACGTCCAACCAAGTTCCCTAAAGCTTTGAGGATAAAGGGGTGGTATCAGGATACTGGAAGCTCCGGAAATCGAACCCAAACCACTGCCTTAGTTACCTAGCCAGAAGATGGTCTGAAGTTGGAGGTCCATGGTTGCACGGAGAGGGCATGACCCATGAACCCAAACCATTCGTGAGTGCATCAAAATAGTCGTCTTGTTCTATAAATTTGATGAGGAAGTAGTCCTTATCAAGGTCAATGATTTTCAGAGGTCCTGAAGGCTTCCACATATTCCTGAATCTGGTGCTAAGCATTTTGTAGCCTATGCGACGCCCTAAGAGTTTGACCACCACTGCAAGTTCCCACTGTTTATCTAAGAGATTCTTGAATGAAGAGGAAAGTTCGAGAGCAATCCTGAATTCTCCTAGTACTAGGGCAATATCTCCCTCCTCGAAAACAACTGGTTGTTCTTCAGGCTAATCTTTATCTTCCTCCTCTTCACTTGCTAGGTTACCAATGACAGCAGCACTGTAGCTAAGGTGAGTTTGGGCTGGTGGAGGGTCTTCTTCCCTTTCTCGTAGTCGAAATTTTTTGTGCATGCGGTTGTTCTCCATTTCAATCTAGAGAAAATATTCTTTTGTCTTCAGTTTTCTGATTTCTAGCATTGTACCATAACTTGGTTTCTAAGAACTTCTATGCATCAAATTCAATATCTTCAAATAAAACAAAATGCCATTTTTGTTTCCGTGTACATGTCCAATTCCATATCTTTGGTTCATAATATGCCGGTGTGTGCAAAATAGAAGCTTTTGTTAACGTGATTCTGCAAACTTTATCGGTAATAAAATTGAATTTCAGAGGCTTAAATCTGACTTTATTACCAACCCACGATAGAATGACCAATAGGTACAAGAAATTAAAATGCCCAAAGACATAAAAAGTCATCCAACCCCTACAAAGTACAAAACCAAACCACCCTATTTTGACCTGGGGAAAAAAAGGGAAATGAAAACAAAGAACAATAAGATATATGTTAGGAATTAAACATGAAAATGAGAAAATTCTTAAGAATTTAATCACTTTGAAATTTATTATCTAATATTTTTGTGTAATTATAGTTTATAAATTTGGATTTTATTTGATATAAAATGAAAAAGAAAAAAATTAAATTAAGTCTTTCTTAAAAGAAAAACTATATATTAAAAGTATGTAAATTGAATGGTGAAGTGTTAGATAAGTGCCTTAAGGCAATCACCTTTAGCACTTATTGTATAGATCTTTATGATTAATAAAAAATTATTTTCTTTAATTTCATGTTCATGTTCTTTATGAATTGATAATGATCTTAAATCGAATTAACGAAGTCCTTGATACATTACATAGTATGAAGGAAATTATGAAAAGATTATGATAATGAAATTCATACCATGTGTAATTATGTTAGTATCTAAATTATGCCTAGTCATAGAATTAATGAGATGAGACATTATTAATCCCGACAAACTAGCACATGTTATACTCCTTGATTAGATCAAGCAATAGGACTCAAAAGCGGTAAGCATGAGTTGTTTAGAGTTAACATGTAGATGCTTACTACGAGTAGTAAATACATTGGCTGACCTGTTATAAGACAATTATATGGATAATTTATTCTAGTGTCAATGATAGTCTCATCATAGCAATTGTGCAAATATCCTTAGGCTTGAGGTGCTCAAGGATATCTTAACTATTAATCTTGTATTTTGACTTCATTCCTCGTTGTCTGTCAGAGGTTGCTCATAGGGTGGTGATTAGGTACAATTTGATATATTCGAAGGTAATTGAGTGGCCAATAAAGGATTTACCACTCCTGATAGAGTGGAAATGTAATGAAGATAGTCTTCAGTGGCATATCCAATTGAGTAATAAGCTTTGGGGACAAGAACTAACATCACTTGGGCTAGATGTGACGTAATTAGTCTAATGGGATTTGACACTTTAACCATGCTCTGTACCAAGTGGGGTATAGATAGTGAAAGGATGAATTGCACGGGAACATTGTCTATGGAATGGTTCGTAGTCAAACTACTAATTTTTCGGTCAATTGGGGGTCATGATGTATTGCTAGATACCGCTCATGACTTGCTTGAAATAAATGTTCATTCAAATGACCAACATAACCAGGAACCTAATGGATCACACGCATTGAAGATGCAAAGAATGAGTAAAATAGGTTTGAATAGTGATCCAAGACATAAGAGAATGTTTCAAGATTATGATAGTGGTAAGAAACGTTGCAAAGGAATGAAAGAAAGCAAGTGTTGCATGGATGCTAGCCTGAAAAGTTTCTAGATTTCCAGCAAACGTTTCAAGCCAAATTAAGTGGCATTCATGGCCACTTAATTCCCATTATTCCTCTATTCATGATGGGGGTCACAGGAGACCAAAATTTGGCAGAAATTCACTCATTTTTGTGCATAGTATTGTAAGAAAACTAGTGAGAAATGTAAAGAGTTCATCTTACACACTCTTATTCTCTAAATTATTCTCTTAAGAACATACATCAAAGCTAGCACTTTGTGTGTATTCTAACCATTCTTCCTAAGAGATTTCAAGCTTTGCTTTTTGTGTGGATATCATTAAAGACATTATCCTTTGATCGTTGTGGTTTAATTACGACAACCCGAAGAGGTGAAGATAACGAAGAACAAAGTAGTTAGTAAATTACACATCTTAAGTTCATTTTTTTACTACATCTAATGACACATGTATGATTTTTTATTTTCTGGGTTTCGTTTTATTTTTTGCTGCGTATTTTTTGATATGTGATCCATAATCGAAACCTTACATAAAGCAATCATGATATTCTGAAGGAAAAATAATCTTTTAACGTGCATGATCGGGTTGTCAAAGACTTCAAAATTAATTTTCATTCATTAAACTTTTGCAGTAGTTGTAGAACTAGGTTGAATCTCAATAGAACTCAAAACTAGTTTCTTAATTTCAATTAACAAGACAAAGTTGGGTTTTATGATTATTAACTAATTTATTAAAATTAACAAGGAATCAAAATAAATCAACTGAATATAAAAGTGACAAATTCAAGAGAACTTAACTATGATTTCAGGGAAAGAGCTCGTCTAATTGTAACACCGATCATTAGTCTAAAAAGAATAATTTTCACAATTCAAACAGTTCGTTTGAAACATATTAACATAGTCATAATAAGTCTCAATTTTTCCTAAATTAATTTGTTCAAACTCAGCATTCGAACTTAAACTTACCATTAATTAATTAGGTATGATACCATTCCATATCAATTAAACGATAATAATAAACTTACTGAAAAGACTAAACCCTAAATTAAATAATTGAGATATCTACAAGTATTTAACCTAGTTTTCTTGTCTCTTATAAGTTAAATATGTAAATTTATAAATATCCTATTTGCTACTTGTACAAATCCTTTATGACAATTATAGATTACTGAATTCATAGATAGTTATAAAATAATCAACATCAAATTAATTAATATTAATTATTCATGAAATATAAGAACATAAAACAAGAAATACTTGAATTAAAACATAAATATAAATTTATAACAAAATCTCACAAATTTACAACTAGAATTTTAGATCTCCCTTAAATTAGAATATTTGGATTTAGCCATAACTTTAGTTCGAAACACAAAAAATATAGATGAAAAGATGAAAATTTGAGAGAACTAAAAAGAAATGAAAAGAGAATGATGGAGAAGCTAGTTGACTTGTTTTTGTCTTTATTTTTCCCTACTCAAAACCTCTATATTGCAAAGTTTCATTATTTAAAACAAATCCAAATCCCTACATAATAAGCAAGGAAATAAGTTTCATAATGAAATTCCAACTTTTGGAGTGAATATGACATTAGGTGTGATCTTGCCTTATCTGCTACAGTAATTTGTCAACTTTTTTCAAAATTTGTGATTTCAACCAATAATACTTCAATTTGATACAATCTCCACTCGTCATTTCCTAAAACAAAACAAACATTAATTTTCCTATTTAAGCATCAAAATATAGCTTAAATGACAGAGATAATTTCAATTAACATAACTAAAGAATATCTTATCAAATTCTCTCACACCGGACTCATGCTTCCTTAAGCCTATATCAATTCAATATATCGATCATCCTCATAACAACCTCTCATTTTCTTTCATGTTATCCATAAATATCCTAAAAGCAAATACACTTAAAATGTTTATGATAAAATAATAATTGAGAGAACAAGCACTCATAGGACATATTTTTAAAATAAAAACATAGATTCTCGTCAATTTCATCAAAATCAAATGAAACAAGACTTGACACCCTCTCATGAATTTCACTCTGTACGCTCAAAGTGTTAAGGGTTCATTAAGCTCTTAACTTAAAGCATAACAAGTTATTTCTATGATCTTGCTTATGAATCATATCTCCACCACTAATAAAAATAAACCTAATATATAAATCAAAGCGACTTGATAAGAGTTATAACGTAGCTTAGGTAAGGGATAACAAAAAAGAACTTTTCTAGTTAAATAAATTGAAGGTAATCATATAAACTTATCTACACAAGTATCAACTTAAATCAATCCAAAACTTACTTTATTCAAATAACATTCTTTTCAATCACTTTTTTTTCTTTGCCATTTTCTCTCTCTCTCTCTCTCTATATATATATAATGAAAAATCAAAACAATTGATTTAACTAATTTATTTATGAGGGAAATAGCTAAAGTCCTATCAAAATAAGCTTAATACAATTCTTTATATTTAGGGGCTCAAAATTTTTAAAGATATCAATAAAAAGAAGGGTAAAAGTGGCTTGTAACAAGGTTAATATGTAAGAAAACAAAAAGGTAAGGCTCAAATTGATTTCCTAGGGATAAAAAGTAAAGGAGGCTTGTTTAGGTCAAAAATAGTTATTCTAAGTGCCCTTATCATCTTTATATACAAATTTATCAAAAATGTGGTCTCAACATCCATTCAAAAGCAAGTTCTATCATAAACAAGTTATGTTTGATTACACACAACAAAAACAAATGTCGAGCACAAATGTGATGAATGCTTTTAGGCTTACAGCTCACATAGGTATTAAAATGCATCAACTCTTGCACATTTCTATTTAACAAAACCAATAAGATACTTAAAGTAATTTAATGAAGAATACCAACCATGTTTGTCTTTTAAGATGCTTAAAGTAATTTAATGAAGAATACCAATCATGTTTGTCTTTCTCATGCATTAGAACTTAAAGCAAAAAAGTATCCTAACCTAGGGATTATTTATAAACAATAATTAGAAGATTATGAGGCTATTATGAGGAATAATCAATATATGAATCATAGTATTTATGAGTTCAAGCACAAATCGCATAGTTCATCATAATGTATACTCTTGCTCCACCACACTAAAATCATACATTGTCTCCAATGTATGCATAAGATGCTCATATGCTACAAAAATAGTCAACAAAAATAACGCACAGGGTAGAATACTCCCCTAAGTTGTGAGCATCTGATATGAAATGTACTATGGTGTTAGTGGACATGAAGGTGTGACTCCTATAAATTAAAGCAAAGCAGTCAAATTCTTCTCCAGTTTAGAAATTTTACATTCCAATCTCTCCATAAAAAATGATGCTCATGTCGAATTGGTGGAGTCGGAAGATATAGAGGTGGTGGAACTTCACGATCCTCTTGTTGTGTTGATGATGAACCTCTCTGGGGGGGGAGGGGGTGTTGTTACATGATATAAACTGAAATGTTCTCCTTTGTTGCATAAGTAACCACATTTTGCTTAAACAAGCCCTGTCCAATGGTTCCATCTCATAAGCTAGAGCTGGGTTGGTGTGTTGGATGTAGGGTTGTTTGTTGAAATAGAAACAACTCAAGTTAGGTTTTTTAATTTATATTTTTTAATTAATTATTATTTTTTACGATTATAATTATAATTATAATTATGATTTTTATTTTTATTTTTGTTTTAAAAATTTTCAATTTTCTTTAAAACCTAACAGATTACTAACATGTATAAAACATGATCACGTGTTATGAATTTTAGTGTTATGGAATGTTAAGGGTTCCACTTCAGAAAGTTAAATCACATAAGGCGTGAAATCGCCTTAAGATTTAATATTTTGGAATTTTGAGTCTTTGATCTTGACAACTGAATTACATAAGGTGTGATCATGCCTTATGAATCGAAGACTCAAAATTTCATAATAGTAAATCTTATAAGGCATGATTAGGCCTTATGAAATTTAGTATTATGCCCCCTTAAGTCAATAAATTAAGTTCTCAAAAAACAAGAAAATGAAAATCATATATAACTTAAACAAAACTAATAAAAAAAACTATTATACTTTTGAGTTGCCTTTCAAAAAGCGCAATTATTTAACATCATTATGCTCGACGTAGCTTTTTCTTCTCAAACTTCTACTTATTTGGAAAGTTCCAAATCAATATTCAGCACACTAGCATCATCTCACCATGAAATGGTTTCAATCTATGTGTGTTCACCTTAAAATTTTCTCAGTATCTAAACTTTATATGTCCACTGCACCATGAGAAAATATATTAATGACAACAAAAGGACTAGGCCACCTGACATAAGCTTTAATCGAGAATTATATAATAACACTTTTTTCATCCCACCTCAAATTTCCTCTTAAAGATCAAATATTATCATCGAAAATTTTTGTTTTTTTCTTTGTAGATTCTCGAATTTTCGTAGGCATCCAACCTTAGTTCCTCAAACTCTTACAATTGCAATTTTCTTTCCTTCCCAGATTTTACCAAATCCATATTACAATGTTGCACCGCCCAATAAACTTTATGTTCAATCTCCACCGGCAAAGGACAAACTTTACTAAAAACTAATTAATAAGGAGACATTCCTATTGGTATTTTGTAGGCTGAACAATATGTCCAAAAAGCATCGTCTAGATGTAAACTCCAATCCTTTATACTAGGATTCACAATTTTTATACTTCTTCTTGTCCATTTGTTTATGGATGATATGCGGTAGCCACTCGAAGATGCCTTTCATACTTTTTAAACATCACTACCACTGCTTTGTTGCAAAAATGACTTCTTTGATCACTAATAATAGCTCGTAGAACTCTAAATTTGTTGAAAATATTAGACTTTATAAAGCCTACAATAGCTGTTGAATCATCAATCTTGGTGACTTTTACTACCTCTCACTTTGAAACCTAATTAACAACTAAAAGTATATAAGAAAAACCACGAGATGAAGGAAAAGAGCCCATAAAATCAATACCTCATACATTAAATACGTTAACTATAAGAATTGGGGCTTTTAGGCATTTCATTTCTATGGGATAACGCATCTGTCTTTTGACATTTGTCACAACTTTTACAAAACACATAAGCATCTCTAAACAAAGTCTCACAATACAATCCATTGTCCAAAACTTTTCTGGCAGCTCTTTTGGGGTCAAAGTGACCACCACATGTATAATTGTGACAAAAAGCTAAGATAAAACAATGTTCATCTTCTGGCACACAACACTTAATAATTTGATCAGAGCAAAACTTCCATAAATATAATTCATCCCAAATATAATATTTTGCCTAATTCTTTGTCTTTTCCTTCCTAAACCTACTAAGGTAATTAGGTAAAGTTCTAATAACTAAATAATTAACAAGGTTTGTCTACCATGGAACCATACGTTTCATTTGGAACAATTGATCATCAGGAAAAGTTTCCAAAATAGGTAAAATATCTTCATCTTTTACGAACTTACTCAAATGGTCTGCTATTAATTTTTTTGCTCCTTTTTTTTAATCCCTTATTGTCAAATCAAACTCTTAAAGTAGGAAAATCCATTGTATTAACCTCGGTTTTGACTCCTTATTTGCTAAAAGGTATTTCAATGCTAGATGATCATAATATATAATAACTTTAGAGCCAAGAAAATAAGATCTAAATTTTTCTAAAGCAAAAATAATTGCTAAAAGTTTCTTTTCAATTATAGAATAATTACACTATGCAACATCTGATGTTCTTGAAGCATAATAGATAGCATGACTTTGTTTCCCAATCCTTTGGCTTAAAATAACTCCCACTATATAATTACTAGCATCACACATGATCTCGAACGGTAGATCCCAATTTGGTGGTTACATAATAGGCGTACTTGCCAGTAATGTCTCGAGTTTGTCAAAAGCTTCCTTACAGTCCTTTCCAAATTCAAATAGAATGTCTTTTTTCCAGCAACTTTGATAATAGTATTGCAATTTTGGAAAAATCTTTAATAAATATGAAATAAAATCCTACATGTCTAGGAAAAAATCGATCTTCCCTAACATTTGTAGGGTAAGGTAAGTTCACAATTAAATTCACTTTTGCTTTATCAACTTTTATGCCTCTGGATGAAATCACATGTCCCAAAACAATGCCTTGATCAACCATAAAATGTAATTTTTCATAATTCAACTCCAAATTCATTTCAATGCATCTTTTGAGAACCTTGGATAAATGATTTAAGCAATCATTAAATAAATCTCCATAAACAGTAAAATCATCCATAAATACTTCATTGCAATTCTCAATATACTCAGAAAATATAGTCATTATGCATATTTGAAATGTACCTGGAGCATTACAAAGACTGAAGGGCATTCACCTGAATCCAAAAGGACATGCAAAGATAGTTTTTTCTTGATCTTTTTGAGCAATTACAATTTGATGGTAACTTAAAAAAGCCATCCAAAAAACAAAAAACATGATTTACCTGTAAGTCTTTCTAACATTTGATCTACAAAAGGTAATAGGAAATGGCCCTTTCTAGTAGCTAAGTTAAGCTTTATAAAGTCTATTCACATTCCCTACCCATTATGTACCCTCATTGGTACCAACTCATCATTTTAGTTTTGTATGATTGTCATATTAATTTTCTTAGGCACAACATGCACTAGGCTTACCTATTCATTATCCTAGATTGGATAGATTATACTTGCATCTAAAAGTTTTAGAACCTCTTTCATTACCACATCTTTCATTGTTGAATTGAGTCTTCTTTGGGGTTCCTTTATTGGCTTAGAATTCTTTTCTAAAATAATCATATGCATGCAAAATATTGGCCTAATGTCTTTTATGTCTGCTAAAGTCTAACCAATTGCAGTTTTGTACTCTTTAAGTAGCGCTACTAGGTTTTCCTCGTGCCTTGTAGTCAACCTTTTTTATATGATCGTAGATAATGACTTCCCTTTACCTAAATAAAAATACTTTAGGTGTTCATGCAAGGCCTTCAATTCTATCTTTAGAGCCTGTAAAATAGAAGACAACATTTTGTTGTGAGTTATATTAAGTTTAACATTTAAAGTTTTTAACTCTATTAGTATCCTGATAATGAATAACTTTATAAGTTTCATCAACTTGCATGTTCACTTCTGGTTTAGCATTAAACTCCAACTCATCATCAACATTTTCTTCTTTAAAAATATACCACACAAATTAATCCATAATATCTCATAAGTTAAATGAATAGAAAATTATTAGGTTACTTCATTGCTTCAAAAATATTGAACTTCAATATCTCTCCATCAAACTCAACAAAAAGAGCATCCTCATTCGCATCGATTTTCGTCTTAGTTTTCCTCATAAACAACGTTCTTAATAAAATCGAAGTTGAATGATCAACACTATCTCCATCTATTTTCAAGGTGTAAAAGTCTTCTAGAAATACTAAACCATTAACTTGGAGTAAAGCATCCTTTATAACACCAATAAGACACATATAAGAACGATCAACTAGCTAAGTAATCACATTAGTTTCTTACAAAGAATTCAAATTTAAATCTCTATAAATTGAGTATGGCATGACATTAATAGATGTACCTAAGTTTAGCATGGCACATTCAATTTTCTTATCACCAATAACATATGGAAGTGTAAACATACCTGGATCTTTGCATTTTTTGGTAAATTTTTATTTGTCACAGCTGATACATTCTTACCCAAAATTATTCTCTCCTTATCCTTTAACTTCCTTTTATTCATGCATTGTTCTTTCAAAAACTTTGCATATTTTAGAATTTGCTGGATGACTTCTAGAAATGGTATGTTGATTTCCACCTTTCTAAAGGTTTCTAGGATCTCTCTTTCATGTTCCTCTTCTTTTGATTTGGTCAACCTGTTAAAGAAAGGAGGTACACGTGCATTAATTGATGTAGATGAAGACAAATCATCTTTTACCTTTAATGATTCTTGAGTTAGAGGTCCATCTTCTTTTCCTCCTTCATCATGCCTTTCTATCTTGATTGGCAAGGCAAATCCAGCTTGAATTTCCTTACCACTTCTCAAAGTTATTGCACTCACATTCTCTTTATGATTCATCATAGTTTGGGAAGGTAATTTTCCTAATGCTTAGGCTTCTAATTTACTAACATTGGTGGCTAATTGAGTGATCTAATTTCCTAAATTCTGAAGGATTGCTCTTGTTTCCTGTTGAAATTGTTGAGTATTAGTAGCAAATGCCTTAACAATTTCTCCAAAGACATATTTGAATTTGAAGATTGAGATTGAGCATATGTAGGGGCTTGAGGTTGTTTACTGAAATTGTGAGGTTGATATCTTTTATTGCCCTCCTTGATTTCCATAGGCTAAATTTTAGATAATTCCTTCATCCTGGATTATAATGATTGTAACAAGTGTCATATTTTCGTTAAAATTGACCAAGAAATCCCCTTATTATGTTAGCTTCTTGAAGGGAGTCTTATTCTAATATAGGGCACATATCCATAGGATAGCCAAAGAATGAGCATACTTTGTACCCTCGTGTCGATTGTAATTAACCTACAACCTTTTGATGAACTAAAGCAATTAAATCTGAAATTTTATCCTCAAGGTTCATGTTACTTATCTCATTCATACGCTTAACAGCTCCTTCCATCTTTGTCCCAAACTGTTGAGAATTTTCGCCATATTTGATATCAACTATTTGGCAGGATCAAGTGTTTTATTTACTGAAGCTCCTTTGCTAATTGCATCTACCATTCTCCTATCTATTAACAATAGCCCTTCATAAAAATACTGAATTAAATGTTGGTCAGGGATTTTATGGTGTGGGCAATTTTCACATAACTCCTTAAACCTCTCCCAATATTCATACAATGTTTCTCCAATGAATTTTATTATCCTACATATCTCTTTTATGATATTGGCTGCTAGTGATGCAAAAAAGAACTTCTCTAGGAACAACCTTTTTATTTCATTCCATGTTATCATTGAGCCAGAGGGAAGAAAATATAACCAATCTTTTGCCTTATCTTTCAATGAGAATAGAAAGACTTTGAGATTAATTTGTTCTTCTATCACTCCTTGTGGCTTCATTGCAGAGCAGACAATATAAATTTTTTTCAAGTGTTTATTTGAATCCTCACCTGTAAGTCCATGAAAAATTGGGAGTAAGTGAATCAAACCAGATTTCAATTCAAAATCTACCTCAACATCTAGAAATTGTACACATAAGGGTTGTTGATTCAAATTTGATGTTGTTAACTCCCTCAACGTTTTAATGTTAGGATTTGTCGTCTTTTCTTTAACTTCTTGGACATTAAAACCTTCACCCATGGTTAGATCAATCTCAACTTTTCACTTTCGAAGGTGAATGGTCACTTCCTTGCTTAGTCTCTTTCCTTAAAGAACGCGCTCTGTATTCTCAATTCCTGGATTATATTACGATTTAAGTGTTTGAGAAGAATGGATCATACAAGACAAGAGATTAGGAGTAAACTATAAAATAACACTAAGAAACTAAAATAGTTCTTCGATAATAGCCCCAAAAATTTGATCGGGTTATCGAAGCCCTTAAAATTTTCACTAAACTTTTTATAGTAGTCATAGAACCTGGTCGAATCTGAAATGAACTAAACAACTAGTTTCTTAATTTCAATTAACAAAACAAAGTAAGAGTTTATGATTAATAAACTAATTTATTAAAATTAACAAGGAATCAAAATAAATCAACAGAATATAAAAGTGAGAAATTCAAGAGTACTTAACTTCAATTCAAGAGAAAGATCTCATGTAATTGTAACATTGATCATTGGTCAAAAAAAATAAGTTTCACAATTCAAGTTGTTTGCCTAAAACATATTAAGATAGTCATAATAAGTCTCAATATTTTCTAAATTAATTTGTTTAAACCCAACATTCAAATAAAAACTTAACATCAATTGATTGAGTATGATAGCATTCCATACCAATTAAATTATAGTAATAAACTTAGTGAAAAAGACTAGACCCTAGATTAAATAATTGAGATAACTACAACTATTCAACTTAGTTTTCTTGTTTCTTATAAGTTAAATGTGCAAATTCATAAATAACCTATTTGCTACTTGTACAAATCCTTCATGATAATTAACGATTACTGAATTCATTAATCGCTACAGAATAATCAATATCAAATTAATTTGTTAGATTAATCAATATTAATTATTTATAAAATATAAGAACATAAAACAAGAAATACTTGAATTAAAACATGAATATAAGTTTAGAACAAAATCTCACAAGGTTATAACTGAAGTTTTGAATCCCCTTAAATTAGAGCATTTAGAGTTAACCATACATAACTTTAGTTCCAAGACAAAAAAAAATATAAAAGAAAAGATGAACAATTGAGAGAAAACTAAAAAGAAATGAAAAGAGAATGATGGATAAGATAGTAGGTGCGTTTTTGTCTCTTTTTTTTCTACTCAAAACCTAGTCTCTTCTTATCTTTCTAAAATAAACCCAAATTCTTACATAATAGAGATGAAAATACATTTTTTGTGATTTTGACCGATAATACTCCAATTTGATACAATCTTTACTTGTCGTCTCCTAAAATAAAACAAATAGGCAAAAGGGTTACTTTTGACCCTAAGTTTTACACCAATCACTAAGTTTTACCCAAATATTTCAGAGTGAGCAATTGTAACCCTAATATTTGAAAAACATTAAAGTTTGACCTAGCTTTAACAAAAAATTCAAATTTCTTTGTTAATTGTTAAGTCAGCGTTAACCTGACACTTGTAAAATAGTTTTTTATTTATTTTAGTGGAGCCCCACATCAACGTGACGAGGTGGGACTCAAATTTTAATTAAATAAAATGTTTAGTTTATTATTAAATGTAGGACCCATCCTTTTAATCAAATCTTAAATTAAATTTAAGCAGATGATTAAATTACTAGTAAACAAAACGATCACACGTTATATGTTTTGTTTACCCTTTTTCTCAACGGGGGGGGGG
>JAOTAX010000166.1:2723-13725 GCA_025629825.1 Erythroxylum guanchezii | reverse complement strand
ATTTTTGAAAAGGGAGGGGGGGGGGGGAAGAATAGGGAGAGAGGGAAGGAGATTTTAAAAATTTTTAAAAATTTTGCAAAAAAGTTTCTATATTTTTTAAAATTTTCGATGCTGGTTAGTATTTAATAAATATTTTAAATACCGGTTGATACTAATTGGTACCATTTGAAACAATTTAGTACCGACCGATATTTAAACCTAGTATAATTAACCTTTTTGTTTCGTACCGATTTTAATCCAGTAAAAAACAATATTCAAATCTTGGATTTGAGAGATAGGGCAGTAATTCAATTATTTGCTTAAGTTTAGTTTAAGGTTTAATAATGACGTGGTCAGCTCTAATGTGACATAAGACCCTACTAAAATAATAAAAAATTATTTTTCAAAATTTCAGGTTAAAGCTGATATGATAATTAATAGAAGTGTTTAAAATTTTTCATTAAAATAGGATCAAACTTTAACATTTTTCTGACCTAATATTTAGCAGAAAAAGTTTGAATTTTCTATTTAAGGTTGGATCAAATTTTAACATTTTTCAAATATTAAAGTTAGAATTATTCACTTGAAAATGCTTGAATCAAGCTTCTCGCAAAATTTATGATAAAAAATCAGTTTAATCAAAATAAAACTAAAAAAGATAATTTCAATTAATATAACTGAAATCTTGTCAGTTCACAAACCTGGATATTATGTACATAGTTCTAAAATATATGAGCAAATACTTCTAAATCTGATTCGAGGACGAGATTTGGTGTGCTCAAATCAGAATAGGGCCTCCTTCAGTCGTTTGACACTTGAAAAGAGCGAGTCACGTCTGCCATTAATGGTCAGTTTTGTTTGTAAAGCTAAAATGAACCTAAAAAAAAGTGAACCAACTTGGGGCAGCGGTGATTTGACAGGGAGCTTAATTATCTTCTAATCCCACTTTGAAAAGATAAAATCTCCGCCCGTTCCCTTCCGCCACCTAAAAACCAGTGTAACATTAAAGCAGTCTCCTATACCCTAAAACGGTAAAACCCCACTACAAAATCGATCCCATTTCAGGCTCTATCTGTCCACCAAGCTCCCCTCCCACTACAAAACCAAACCCATTTCAGGCTCTATCTGTCCACAGCGCTCATTTCAACTGAAACTATGGTGGTGCTGGCCTTGGATACTGACGAGAACGCCCATAACTTTCGGGAAGAAACTCCTCTCTTCGACCGGGGCTCAGAGGTCGAAGTGAGATCCGACGAAGATGGGTTCGGTGGCGCTTGGTTCCCTGCCACCATTGTTGAATTCGCAACACCAAAGGCATCTTCAAAGAAGAGGAGAAAAGTGTTTGTTGTTCAGTACAAGTCTTTGGTCACTGACGACGAGTCTAGTCCTTTGACTGAGAGTGTTGACCCCAATCTCATTAGGCCCTCGCCTCCTCAAGAGACTGAGAATGGGGTGCGAGTGTTTGAGGAAAACGACGCGGTTGATGCCTGGTATAGAGATGGGTGGTGGAATGGGATTGTTTGCAAGGTCTTAGAGGCTTCAAGATACAGGCTTTATTTTGATAAACCTCCTGATGTTCTCGACTTTGATGGAAAGGACTTGAGGGTTCAGTTGGATTGGGTTAATGGCAAATGGGTTCGACCCGAGAAGCAGGTATTTTATGAGCGTTTTTGGCTAGTTTCATCTTTTTTCTTTGAATTGGATGGCTGCTTCTTTATTTTAGCTAGAATTTTCTTTTGTGGGTTATGCATGCAGGGTTTATAATATGACTGTTCAGGTTTAAGCTTTTTCTTCTCTTGCCTTTGTCTTTTCTTTTGTTTATTTTCAGTTCTTGTTTATTTTGTCTGCCGTTTTAGTTGTTGTTGTGGCGATCGAATCTTTTTGGTTGAAAGTTTTGCTACTTATGCGATCTATCAAAATTACTAGAAAATGATTAACATTCTAAATTTATATTTCTCCAGATACTTGAAGATCTTGATATATTACTTAGCTTTTGGCGTCCGCATGAAGTGATTGAGATTTGAATACCAGGATGTATAGTTTACTGGGGTTTTGCTCTTTTTTGAACTTTTGATGCTAAGATATACTTTCACTAAGAACATTTGATCCTTAATCTTCAGGGTTCTGCATGTACCTAGTCAAAGAGTTAACTAGCCTTAATCCAAATGTTATATGCGGGGACTATTTCTATGCTATATAGCTTGGCCTAATCTATGTCAGGATATTCTTAATCTTAACACGATTGTTGTCCATCATTCGACAGTGTCATTTCTCCTTAGTAGCTTGTCATTGCCCCGCATTTCCTATTTTTTAAATTACTTTAATTACTTTTACCGTCTCTTTTCCTTTTCCTCCACATTTTTGATGCAGGCCCTATTTACATTGGATTGCATTATTCTTATCAGTTTGTAACTGTATGCATTTGTTTTATGTTTCATACTTTTTCTTTATCGCAGTAAATTTGTCAAGATTGAATACATATGTTTGGTTTTCTTGTGCAACATTAGTAATCTGCTTTTTGATTGGATAATCTTAAAGCAATCGACAGGTTCGATTTTTAGCTCAGGAACAGCTGTGGAAGTGAATCTTGCAAAAGAAAATGCATGGGATGCATGGTACCCTGCCCTTATCGTTAAAGAATATGAGAATTGTACTTACTTGGTCAAATATCCGGATTCGATGAGCAGTGATGAGCCTGGCATGGACAGAGTTCTTTTTGATTCTCAACACATTCGACCTGCTCCTCCTCGTCATGCTGACAGAAATTATGAACTGCTGGAAAAGGTGGATGTGCAGTTTGGTCATGGTTGGCGCACTGGAACAATAACAAAAGTTCTTACAGGGAGGAGGTACAATGTTTACTTAAGGCAAGGAAATGAGGACACGGAACTTAATCACACAGAGATAAGACCTCATCTTGAATGGGTTGATGGTGAATGGATTAGTAAAACAAAGGTCTGGTTTGTTTTCATCTTTATTTTCTTCGTAATTAAGCTATCGATGTTTGCTAATCTTTCTCTACTTAATTGATTAAAAAATATGGTAAATATTGAAGGATACATGCTTATCCTTGACTGTCAAATTTGGAAAATTTAAGGAATAGCTTTTGGGTGTACTTGATCTGGAAATTTGTTCCCATACATTTATTTGAGTGGAAGCCAAGAAACAATGCAGTCAGTTCCTGATTAGTCTCGTAGCAGTCCTATTTGAAGGTTTTTATTGCAGGAGGCCATGAATATTCCTAATTCAGAAATATTAAGTGTTGCTCAGAAAGGTGCTGACCACTTGGGGGTTGTCACACAACTTGAAAGCTTAGGTGGCACTGAGGATGTTAACAAGAATATAACACCTTGTTCTACAATCATGAAGAATCCAAGAGAGAACTCAACAGATTGCTCTGAAAACTTACCTTCTCATGACCTTTCAAACAATGAGATAAAGGCAACTTCTGATGGTGATGGTAAAGCTTCAGGTAAGTCCAAAAAGTTAACAGTTGGCATTGTAGAAGTCCCATTTACGCGAATAAAGAATGTGCCTCTTGAAAGCTCCACTAAACAAGAAGAAGTTCTTGGATTGTCCCCATGGACGGCTGGAAGTAAAAGACCTGAATGTTCAAAAAAGCCTGTGGTTTGTGGATCTCCTTCTGCCAATATTGAGAGCCCTTTAGCTAGAAAGAAAGTTGTGAGTGGAATTTCTCATCTTCAAATTCTTCACCAATTTTATCCCATTTTCTAATAGAGCTTTGAAATTTTGTAGCATACCACACATTTGAACCTCTATTAGGAGATTCATGTAACTAAAGATTTGCAGAATCATGTATTGCCATATTATAACATTGCCCATTGATTTACCATTATATACAAGGATTAACTAGAGCCTTCTGAAGTTATATAAGAGAGGTTTTCTATGATTTAGGTGGGTTTTGTGTGTGATGAGTGAAAATGTGAAACCATAAAAGGCAGGTTAGTTAATGCGTGTCTACCTAATATTAAACTGATTCATGAGGCTCAGGAGTTATACTACGTAGTTTTAATTTTGTTGAGAGCCTATTGACAGAACATTGTCATGAGTACATCAGCATCTGTCCATATCAGTTCTGTTGTTTACATTGATGGTATTTACTTTGTCTTTGCCAGTTTCTCTCTCTTTTTATTTTCTGTGACACATTAGTACTAATTGGAATAACTGCATTTGTTCTTTTTTTCTGATCAAATTTTTTTCTTTCTTACAGAGAAAACCTACAGAAAGTAATGAACAGGATGGCCAGAAAGCTAAACTTGTCACACGAAAGGGGAGACCTATTAAGTCACCTAACAGAGGTCCACATGAATCAGCAGCAGGTGTTATACTTTACACACATCTTGCCATTGACTGTATCTATTTATGCTGCCTATGATAGTTTTTGATAAAAGTTGAGATACTTCTACTATCTTCAGCTAAGCTGAGAAATTCAGCTCAACATATTAATGAGGATGAGAATAAATCAAAAGAAGCAGAAGTTCCCGTTATTATATGTCTAGAAGCTCAGGTAGTGGGGAATTCCAGTTGTCAAAGTCTAGGTGAGAAGAGGATGAAGAGCGTAACAAATTATGTCGAATTAGAGAAGATCATGGTAAGGCATTATATTATGGTTGTCCTTAGCCTTGCAAAGATGGGATTTTTATGAAAAGTGAATGTTGTGAATCAGAATTTGTGGGATAATGATGTGAATGTTGAGATGCTTAATGTATGGTGTTTGTTTTGCAGCACCGTGAGGAGTTGGCAGTTGGGCAAAGCAGTGGGAAAAGAAAGCGGGGAAGGCCATACAAGTTGGAATCTGCAAATCTGATGGAAATAGAGACTGGTACTTGACTAAACTCCAAAATCTGTGGATCGAATTGTGAACCTATTTAATTGCACACTAGCATGCATTGTATGTACTGAGGAATAGGGAAGTGGAGAAGTTGCTAATGAAATTAACTAATTAAGTTGAAATGTGCCCCCAAGTATGACACGCTCAGGGTCTAGAAATTTGGTTTTGTCATTCCTATAGGCACGGATAAAACTCTAATGGTAGTTAGAAAAGAAAAAGAAGCAAACTCATAAATAGGTATTTGATAAATCTTTTGCAATAACTCAGAAATGGGTTTCTTCGTGGATATATTATTTCCATGCCTCTAGCTAATACATTGGATAAAGTTGGTTTCTTTTGACTCATATTTCTGGCATAACCAATGATGCGTAAACAAGAATCTATTGTGCTAATTTGTTTTTGGCCATGGGTAACAAGTTTCCACCAGTTAGATAAAATCATTGGCTTCATCATTCAATGTCTTTCCTGCTAAAAGTTACAGTGAAATGTTCTTAAAATAGTGAGACATTCTTACGTTGGCTGAAGAAATTGTAAGGTTCTTCTTTGTATGATAAAATCACTGGAGGGAATTAACCTTGTGCTTGTGAAGCAAATTACATGAAGACAGATTGCATTCTGATGTACGTATTTAACACAAAAATGCCTATGGTTGTGCCATAGTAAGCGCTATTTGGAATGTTGTAGTTTCTGCACCCGTAGATGGAACAAATGAGGAGTGTCAGACAGATTGCAGGATAAAGGAGAATGATTTGGCCATTGCTGTTGTATCAAAGAATGTGGTTGATGATGATCAACCTTTATCAATGTGGTTTGGTGGAATGCATTCTACAACAAATGTTGGAAACTCGGGTAAGTTGCTTGACATTTTCTGATGTGCTTCTTAAAGTTGTATTCTTATGCAGTGCAAGAGTATATCTGACTCTTGTTTTCTGTTTGTGTAGTGTCTTCCGCTAGGTCTGCTAATGGATGGAATGAGACAAGAGATAGACAAGCTGATATTTCAATGGAAGGTTCAGTAAATGATACTAGAAGCAATAGCATGCCAGAATCAAATCTGTGCTTACCTTTTGTCAAGAAATCAGCAATTTGGAAAGCAATTGAAGCTATGGAAGCGTTTCAAATTATACCACAAAACCCACATTTTGAGCCTTTAGCTGAATGCAAAGAGGAGTACCGTGAAGGAACAGCCATTGGGTATATGGTAACTTTTACCAGTTTGTTTGAGAAGGTATCCTTACTGCAATTCAATGATCCAAGAAACATTTTCGAGAGTACTTTGGAAAGTCTGTTAGGTTTAGAGAAGCATGGATTTGACGTGGCAATCCTCAAAGATCGTGTGAGTAAGTTGTTGTCAATTAAAGAAAGTCAGGGTGAGCTGCTGAATGAGTTGACAAATACCGAAAGGCAGATAATGGAGCGATCAGCAAAGAAGCAAGAATTACTTGAGAGTATGAATGATATAAAAAACAAGATAGCAGAGTTACAGGAAGCACTCGCAGCATCCCAGTCAACGATGGAAGCCGAGGATATTGAGATTTCCACATTAAGGTTACATGTTGAAGATACAAATCAACGCATAACCAATTTTTGTTATAATTTTAAAAGCGTGGCCGGCGCACCATGGAAATCATCCTGATGCACTTCTGCTGAATTGCAACATATAGGTGTAGATTGTAGTTGGCTGTGAAAAGTTTGTGTTCTGGTTCTCTATATAGTTAGTGTACTGGTACTGGACTCGTTTAGTATTGTTATCATGTAAATGCTTTTGAGGGTTAAGGGTATCCTGGGAATCGCAACTTTAAACGATTCTAGAATTGATTCTATCACGGATGGTACGTAGGTGCAGACCAAAAGGCTCAGCTTAGATATTAGAATGTCAAGTTATTACCCAGCAGCGGCTGAGGGGCTGAAAAATCTTTTAAGACCAGTTTCAGCTCCCTTGGCAAGTACTGGAGAAGATTGACATTAAGACGATCTCTTTTTGATGCTCTGCTTTAGTTTTAACTAATGTAGTCTTACCATCAGATGTTAAGTTCTGGAGTGCTTGATTGTAATGACTCAAATTAATGGAATATGTGCATTGTTGACCAAACAAGTGTTAACAAACATTGAATAACATGGTGTGCTTGTTTCTGCCAGGAACAAGGGAACAAAACATGAAAGAAATGATGAAAAAGAAAATCTGACGTTTATTAAATACAGATAAAAACTCACTTCGCAGGCCTAACTCTCCTAACAACAACTGGAATTAAAAAAAACTGATCTGTTAAGGAAAATGCAGTACTGTATCTATAAATAGTTAAAGTCTAAGAAGTAGTTATAACTTATAACTGAATAGCTAAAATAAAGGATCATGAAGACCACTTAGCTCCCATCTTCCATGATTTGTCACTAACCCCACTCTTCTTTAACAGAACGATCCTGCAGACTCCGTAAGAATGAGAGTTAGTCTGGAGACTCTTTGTCACGTGTCCTATAATTTCTCCTTGAATAGACACGTAAGGGAGGACTTCCATCAATTTTCCCCTCCTGGAAACGCGACTTGTCCTTAACGCGGAAATGTGGAAATTGGTTAGAAAATAAATCGTAATTTTCCCACATTGCTTCTTCTAATGGGCGGTTTTTCCATTCAATGACTAACTCCAAAGTGGTAATGCCACCTTCGGAAACCCAGCGGCGAGAAAGAACTTTGGCAGGCTCAAGAATAACTTCCCAATCGGCAGTGACAGGTAAATCAGCTGCAGATGACACAGGTACTTGGCCCATTGTTGGTCGTAAAAGAGAGACGTAAAATATTAGGTGAACCCTTGAAGTGGGAGGAAGTTCCAACTCGTAAAACTTTGTAAGGGCCGAAATACCCAGGAGCAAGTTTCTCATACCTTCGTTTGGCCAAAGATTCCTGTCGGTATGGGCGTACTCGTAAGAAAGCTGACTCGCCCTTGTTGAAAGTGAGATCCCTTCGTTTGGTGTCAGCTTGAACCTTCATGCAAGATTGAGCTTTTATCAAGTTAGTTTAAGAATCCTTAACATATCATCCCGCTGCAACAGTTGGGTCTCCAATTCTGCATTTGGAGTTTCTCATGAGACATACGGATAGAGAGGAGGTGGTGCACATCCATAAACAATCGCAAAAGGAGTGCTGCCCGTTGAAGTGTGAAATCCCGTGTTGTAGGAATATTTTGCCTATGAAATAAAATCACTCCAAGTCTTCGGTTGCTCTTGAGCGAAACAGCGCAAATAAGTTTCTAAACAACAATTAACCATTTCCGTTTGGCCGTCCGTCCGAGGGTGGTAGTTGGTACTCATCTTCAATTGAGTTTTGCAAAGCTTAAAGAGCTCTTGCCAAATGACATTTCTATCAGAAACAATTGATCGCGGGATGCCATGTAAGCGAACAATCTCTTTACAGAAACTCTCAGCAACACTTTTGGCAGTGAACGGATGCTTCAAAAGGATAAAATGGGCATACTTACTGAGTCTATCCACCACCACTAGAATGGTGTCATAATGATGGGATAGTGGTAAACCCACTATAAAATCAAGAGAAGCATCCTCCCAATTTCTGTCAGGGATGGGTAGAGGTTGAAGAAGACCGGCTGGGGCCAGTGTCTCATATTTATTTTGTTGGCATTGTAGACAATTCTGGACATATTGACGTACATCACGTCGAAGGTTTGGCCAGAAAAATAAGTTGACACCCGTTGAAACGTCTTCAAAAATCCCCCATGACTAGCAGTAGGTGTGTTATGAGCCTCAAATATAAGTTTTTTTCGCAAAGTAGCGTGGTCAGGAATTACCAAACGATTTTTATAGTAGAGTTTCTAACCTGCGATTGAAAAATCTGGTTGTGAGGATGGATCATCAACCCAAGCTTGCATAATTTCGCTGGTATATGGGGCTTCTTTTAATGCTTGTTGTAGTTCCAACAAATCAAGGCTAAAAGGAACAGCCAATGTAAACAGCTCTGCATGATGAGGACGTCGAGATAAAGCATCGGCCCCTTTGTTTTCCTTACCTGCTCGATAAATGACGGTGAAGTCAAATGGCATTAGTTTAAACAATAGTCGTTGTTGCTCCGAGGTTGTGATTCGCTGCTCCAAAAGATACTTGAGAGTGAAATGATCTGTCTTAATGAAGAAATGTCTGTCGAGCAAATAATGTTTCCACTTTTGCAAAGCTAATACCAAGGCCAATAATTCACGATCATAAGCGGATTTTAACCTATTAGAAAGAGAAAATCCCTTACTAAAATAAGTCAAAGGATGCTCATCTTGCAAAAGGATAGCTCCCACACCCTCTGATGACGCATCACATTCGACCGTGAAAGGTTGAGAGAAATTTGGCAGGCGCAAAACTGGAACTGAAGGCAGTGCTGCTTTAAGGTTGTTGAAGGTTTGTTCCCCGTTGTTATGATGCCGTGTTTGCGATCGAGTCACAGGGCGATTATGCGGTTTCTTAGGTCGACCCATCTTGCGTAGAAATTCAGCTCTTCAAAGGGAGGCTCTGATACCTTGTTCGATGATAAAGAACGAACTCTGATCCCTTGTTTTGATTAATTTCTGACCTACTTTTTATTAATTCCAATTGCCTTTAATAGGCAAGTCTTCTTACAATAATAGAATTACTACTTTAGGCATATTTCCTACTTTAGGCAGGTTTGCTTACGATGATAGGATTCCTACCTTATTAGGCTCCTTATAAGAAATAACCATAAAATAGCAATAGTAAATTATCTAACAAAAGCAATAAAAATAAGAGATCCAAATTAATGTTTTTTTTCTTCCGTATGTTTTCCCCAAGAATGTGTCCACAACATTGCCCCCCTCTTGCGAAAAGAGCTTCTCCTCAAGGTCGAATGATGGATAGGCCTGCTGGAAATGGTCGAAAGGTTCCCATGTGGCATCTGATTCAAGTAATCCTGCCCAACGAACAAGAAGTTCCTTTATGCCACGGTTAACTCGAGTACGAATAATAGCCGTAGGAAGAGGAACAATTTTGCCATCTTCGGTGGGAGGTAATTCAATAATTTGAGGCAGCGTCGCACCCTTAAAAGCTTTCAACAAGGAGACATGAAAAACATTGTGTATGCGGCTGCTGCGAGGCAAATCTAGTTCATAAGCTACCTGTCCAATTCTTTTCAGAATTGGGAATGGTCCATAAAACCACTGAGATAGCTTAGAGTGAACAAGCAGCCGGATAGATTGCTGTCTGTATGTGTAAACGAAGCTAAACAAGGTCTCCAGGAGCAAATTCAACATCCCAGTGGTCCTTGTCATAGTGGTCCTTCATTCGTTGCTAGGCTTAAAGTAGGCAGTTTTGAATATCGCCCAAGACCTTGTCTCTATCCACAAGAGCAGTGTCAACAGCTTCAACTCGAGTGTAACCTCGCGTATGAGAAAGCAACCGAGGCGGCGCACGACCGTAGACAACTTGAAATGGTGTGGTTCGAATGGCTGAATGGAAGGAAGTGTTGTAACAGTACTCAGCCCAAAAAACCCAAGCAACTCATTTGCGAGGATAATCTCCTATGAAACAACGAAGATACATCTCTACCGTACGATTGACCACTTTTGTTTGACCATCCGTCTGGGGATGATAAGTTGAAGAGAATTGTAGCTTAGCACTATGAAGGTAGAATAATTCCTTCCAAAAAGTGCTAGTAAAGACCACATCTCTGTCATAAGTAATGGTTTTCGGTATAGCGCCTCCTTACCGCAGGATATATACACCGAGACGCCCGTAGGTCATTCCGATACATATCCTACGACAAGAGTGAGCTACGAACAATCACTACTGTACTTCATATGGCATCATAATAATAAAACATCAGTACAAACTCACAAATTTTTTTTTAAAACCCAAAATTTTTCCCATTTCATTTCATCAAAATCAGAAGTTTATACAACTGTCATCGTTTACTATACACTACTACAAAAACCCTAGTACAACATGCTATATAACTAGGGAAAATACATCAGCTTTATCTAGGTCATCCCAAAAGTCCCAGCTGACCGACCTGTGAGCCATGACTTCTCTCGCCAACATAATCTACATGGCTAGAAAAGTCCATCTGGAGCTAGAAGTCTACTCTCGATCCTGAAAAATATGTTGCAATTTTGGGTGAGTTTGCGAACTCAGTGAGGTAACCATCATAGATGGTTCACTCAATTC
>JAOTAX010000164.1:5746-19641 GCA_025629825.1 Erythroxylum guanchezii | reverse complement strand
ATTTAATTTGTTAATAACAAATTAAATAGTATATGAAATCAGGGTTTAAAGCAAGTCAAGCCAATCCTTTTTCTGCCTATAACACACACACATGCGTTCACAAATACAAGCCATCAATTAGAGAGGCAATGCTTGTTTTCTAGCCAACCATCATGACTTTTCATATTTATATTATCCAAATAAATTTATTTGGATGTTGTTTAAAGCTATATAATTGTTAGGAAGAAGCATATTAGGACAATTAACAACCAACATAATGAAAAACTGACATAACTGAAACAACTGACAATAATTGTCAAATTATAACTGTCACATTGCATGGAGATAAGATATGGTTTAGTCTGTCCAAGTTTTAGAATTTCAATTTTCCACATTGCCTCAATCGACCTGATCACCTATGTAATCATTAGCATCCATCCATTCAATTTCGATGGGTCTCATTTATTGGATAAATAGATGCTCATAAAATAGGGTAAGTATAGAATAATGGGAAGATGTAATCTGTCCCCCTCTGTCTATGGTTCAAGTCTCATAATTACGTTATTGTTTTACTTTTATATTCTTTTTAATGGGTTGAATCAAGTCAGTTGATGGTTTTTTATTCAACCAAACATAAACTCTAAAAATTGGTCAGTTCATTATTTGTTAATTTCTGAGTTGGAGCACTAAAGCAAATATCCAACGGCCTGATAAAGTCCCATTATGCCAACATCGTTTTCTATTCCTTTGGATATAGAAACAGTAAACTGTACAACGACACTGTTGCTTTAAAGTCTAGGCTAATCAAGGTCCAAACAACATGCGGCCTTAGACCAGTGAAATTAGTTTCGACCCCAAGCTTACATTGTCAAGAAGC
Source organism: Erythroxylum guanchezii (assembly GCA_025629825.1). Taxonomy (NCBI): domain Eukaryota; kingdom Viridiplantae; phylum Streptophyta; class Magnoliopsida; order Malpighiales; family Erythroxylaceae; genus Erythroxylum; species Erythroxylum guanchezii. The sequence continues at coordinate 18,785 of JAOTAX010000164.1, read as the reverse complement.
CTCCGTTGATTTCATTAGACACGATCTTCCCTTTAGACAGCTAACCTCAAAAGTTCACTAAGACATTGTCAATGTGTTTGTAAATTAAGTATGAAGAGATCTGTTGAAACAAAGAAAGTAAAGTTTTCCCTATAAACCATTCGTTTATATATATATGCTTTTGAAGAGAAACTACTTGTGCATTCGCAGAAGATATGGTCCAAATTATTTACCAATAATCCTTACAGGAGCACGACCCGTTGACGAAGTGATGGAAGCGTTTGCGGTCTCTTACAATTATCTTACGGTTGTACAACTTAGATATTAGTTTCATAGAAGAATGGCAGTCTTCACAAATGCGTAGGTTCTTAACAACTCGAAGCGGTGTTCTAGGAGCTGTACTGATTAAGCCGAAAGCCACTGCAATCTTCTCACTGTGATATTGCAAAGCACTTTCTTTATCTTCTTCATCCATGTTGAGCAGCACTTGCGTAGTGTTTGGACGATAGCCCGCATTCCTCAATTTGTATGAAATTTCCGCCAACATTAAATGGACTTCTTTACCCCTAGGATGGGAATCATCTTCCACCAGGAATTCATGAATTACCCCATCAAGCTCAATCCAACTACATCCAGGGTCTTTTCTTATATCCATTTCCTTCATCTTTAGCCTCATCTCCGCAACTCCTTCCCAATTTCCTCTGGAGGCAAAGATGTTGGATAGAGCCACATAAGATCCACTATCATTTGGAAATGAGGCCATCAAAATCTTTGCTATCCGTTCTCCCATCTCTAAGTTCCCATGCATTTTGCAAGCACCAAGCAAGGCCTTCCATATCACATCGTCTGGTTTAATTGGCATGTTTAGTATAACCTGTTCAGCCTCTTCTAAAAGTCCAGCACGACCTAACAGATCAACCAGGCAGCCATAATGTTCAATTCTTGGCTCCAAACCTACAACGTCAACCATATGGTTGAAAACTAATCGACCATCTTCAACTAAACCAGCATGGCTACAAGCATTTAGTAAGCCAATATATACAACGTCACTGGGTGCCACACCGGCATGTTGCATCCTCCAGAAGTAATCAAGAGCATCCTTCGCCTGCCCATGCATTGCAAGGCCACCAATTAAAGCACTCCAAGTAACAGTATTCTTCTTATCAAGTATACTCTCAAATACCTGCACTGCCTTCTCAATGCTTCCACACTTGGAATACATATCAATCAGAGCAGAGCCCAGCACACTATCTATCACAATTTCATTTCTTTCTGCATACAAATGCACCCATTTACCTAACTCAAGTACCCCAAACTGGGAAATTGCAGGGAGAACGCTAACCAAAGTTACATAATTTGGATAAATTTCTCCCATCTGCATTTCCCGAAACATCTCTATAGCCTCCTTAAAATGCCCATTTTGTGCATAACCAGATATCATCACATTCCACGAAACAACACTCCTGTGAGGCATATCGCCAAACAACTTCCTAGAAACTCCAACTTCCCCAAGCCTCGCATACCCATCAACCATCACATTCCATAGAACAACATTACCATCTTGCTTCCTCTTATCCAACGCCGATTTACTGTCAGTACCAGGTTCAAAAACTTGTTTATGAAACAGCATATGTGCATCCTTCATGACCCCACACATAACGTACATCCTAACAAGACTGCTAACAACAAACTCATCAGCATTCAATCCCAATTTTACAACAAACCCATGAACCTGCTTCCCTTCCTCAATCCCTCCCATTTTAGCGCAGGCTTTTAACACGGAAGGAAAAGTGAACCTATTGGGTGCCACGGAACCATCATGACACATTTGGCAAAACAATAAGAAACCAGTTGATGGGTCATCATCCTCACCACCATGAGTTTCAGCGAACGCTCTTATGATCGTGTTCCAAGAGAAGCAATTGGGTTCATGCAATTGTTCGAACAACTTGTTTGCGTATTTGAGGTCAGGGCGAGAAGAAAGGCAGACGAATTTGAGCAGCTCGGCAGCGGCTAAAGTGTCGTGGATTAGGCGGGTCTTGATGAATTGGGCATGCACTGGCTTCAGGTCTGTCGAATATCTGCAGAGTGCAAGCTTGGGGATGAAAGAAGGTGGTATATTCGGTGAAACGGCAGTTGAGGTCATTGTTGGAATAGAGTCGAGATGAATTCGCCCAGGATCATATGAAAAATGAAATACGGCGCTATTCGCCTAACCGCTAAAATTATGCCACGTCTATCCAAAAACTTGAAAAAGCGGATAATCTTTTATGGAATTTAACGAGTTAAAGATTTGTTTTGAGAATTCAATCAATATGTTTTTACTTTAATGTTCTCTAGATTCGTGGTCCCCCTGCCCTGAAAGAGATGCTCTCATCTCCTCTCTATATTGCTTCTTATTTAGAGCTCTAGAAGTAGGCTTGTTCAAGGCTTCTATTGTGTTCGTTCTTGGGCTTGTTTTGTTCCTTTTCTTTGTTTTCTAGTTGCACCTCTCATAAATATTAACCCTAGTCTGAACTGGAAGCAAGTGGCATGTGAATGCTCTGGTGCTTCACTACATTATTGCCCTTTTTTGCTTCAAATGGTAGCATCATTGTTACCCCTAAACTTGATTTTTTAAAGAAAGGTGCAAAAAGCTGGGATTCAACTCTGTTGTGGTTCTTTTTTGGGAAATTGTCCTCTTTTCCTAACAATCAATAATTAGACGAGGGAGCGATAGAAAGGAGAAGGAATTGTTGTCATCTAAAGACAAACTCATTCTATTCAAGGTTGCCACAAGTAATAGTGCTAAGGAGGTTTTGGTTGTTAGCCCTTGGCATGTCCAATATTTTCCCTTATTCTTAAAATTCTTGAAACCTGAAATTAGTTTGGACACTAAACATGAAACCATCTTAACATTTATTACTATTCATAATATGCCCCTTAAATATTAGTCGGCAAAGGGTTTGAGTTTATTAGCTAATTACATAAAACCTTATTCGTATGGATGAAACAATAACTTTGAGGAAGAGATTAAGGTATACAAGATTATGTGTGAGTGTTCAGATAGAGAAAGAATTTGCCAGACGCCATTCCTTTTATAAGATTAGGGGAAGATGAGACATTATTTGAAGACTCTATTTAGGTTTTGCACCAATGAAAACCTACTGTAAAAGACGAAGGAAAACAATGGAGAGCAATTAGAAGGAGATTCTCTAAACTAATGGACTTGGGTAACCAATCTAAAGTGACAAGTGGCACGTAAGGAAGCTACTAAGGGTTCCTTATGGAAACTATTGCTTTTAAGATTAATTTAGATAAGTTGGTATCGAAAAAATATAAAGGAGGATGTAAGTAAACCAGAGGCTGTATTTGTGAGGTCTGATACAACTAGTCTAAGTAGAAGATCCCTCCTACGAAATGAGACTATGGTAGGGGAAGTAAGCTCTGAGGATTCCCAGGTAATGCCCCCTTCCTTGAGAGTGGTGGATAACATTGATTTGAATGTTGAGGATTTTAAAGTTAATAGAAGTAGAAAGTTGTGAAGAAAGAATAGATGCAAATGATCTAACTTAATAATCTCCCATTGTGTCCATAGTTTGATGGAATGTAAAGGACATTAATTTCCCCTCTAAACAACAATCTTTGAGGGACTTTATTTTAGAGAGTAAGCCTACTATAATAGGTATCTTGGAGTCCAAGTTGAGCTAGGAAGTCTTGTCTAACTAAATATTTTAAGAAATGAATTCCATCTAATCATCAACATCTTCACTATGTTCTTATTTTGATTGCCTTTGTCACTAATTTTGTTAAGGTTCATGTTCCCCAAACCATTGATCAACTTATGCATTTAGTAGTACATTTCCTTCAAGAGAATTTAAAGGTTGCAATCTCCTTTATTCACGAATCAAATTTTGCTTTTTAGAGGAACTTACTATAGGATAAACTATAGCAGATGCAAAGGGCAATGTATGTTTGAATAATTTCAGAATAGAATTTAAAAAATGTATTAAGAAGACAGGTATAACTGATTTAAGGTTTGAAGGGTTTTTATTCACTTAGAGCAATAAGCAATGAGCAAGATGGCACATAAAAAAGAAGCTTAACAGGGCACTTATGAGTGGATTAGTGGTTATCAAGGTTCCCTGAGAGCAAAGCTCATTTTTGGAACCTAATGTTCTTAGATCATTCCCTTGTAATAATAAAAAGCTTATTTTCTAAATGCAAAAAGTACTTCCCTTTTAGGTCCAATAACTCTTTAATTAAGGAAGGAAATTTTGTTAACGCAATCACAAGAGGAATATCACATACAATCTTAAGGGCGTTAGGATTTTTTTGTGCGAAGAAGTTAGGCCTAATCAAAGAGGAACTCAAGACTTTAAATTTAAGGAGAAGAAGCGAAAGCACTTTTGGGAATGTTTCAGCTATAGAGGACATTTACTCCAGTTTCATGAGGAGGTGTAAAATCATCTTACAGGTTCATTATGATTATAGTCTTTGAACAATTCTTACGCCAGTATAATATTGTCACCCATACTTTTACCTGGAACAAATGCTCCATGACTTTGGTTAATTACACCAAGTAGTGTATTCTTTAATCTATTGGTAAGGATCTTACAAATGATCTTGTATAACACATTGCAGTAGGATATTGGTTTGTAATCATTCAACTTCTTAGGAATGGGGTGCTTAGACACCAAAGTAGGAAATGTCCTTTTAATTTTGGTGGGTAACCTACCACTAATAAAGAACTCGTTTACTACTTTAACAAATGTTAATTACAAAAGGTTCCATTTCTCTTGAAAGACTCTGGCATTAAAGTCATCTAGCTTAGGAGACCTATCTGGATGAAATGAAAATAACACACCTCTCATTTCTTCACATATGACTTCTTTGATTAGTGCAGATTCTTGATCATGTTTAATGGAACCAACCATTCCACTAACTAGATAGCTAGGAAGACTTGCAATGCAAGTAGATACCCTATTTATTGCTTGAAAGTGACTTCTGGCCATTCTTTTCAGTTCTTCTTGCTCATTTATCTTCAAATGCAAGTAGATACCCTATTTATTGCTTGAAAGTGACTTCTGGCCATTCTTTTCAGTTCTTCTTGCTCATTTATCTTCAAACCATACTCATTCTTTAGACAAACTATCCTGTTTCTGTTTCTCTTACTTTGAATCACACTAAAAAAGTATTTAGAGTTCCTATCTCCTTGTTGTAACCATTGGACTCTAGACTTTTATTTCAACTACACTTTAAACTCCTAGATGACTTGTAAATAACTACACAATTATAATTTCTTTTTATCCTAGAGTGAGGAATTAGTGGGATCCTTGGCTAAAAGCTTATGAGTAAATGATAGATTCTTGAGGGCTTGCTCTTTACTGAATTTGAAAGAGTCTGTATTAAGCTTAGGTAACTTAATGCATTTAGCTTTAATATATTTCAACATTTGAACATACTAGAAAGCTTTAGAACCCTACACATTCATATCAACAACATTAGCAATAATTGAATCAAGCTGAGAGTTTTTTAGTAGGGAGTCGAAGAACATGAAAGGTGATTTTCGTTTAATCAAATAGCATTGATGCATTTCCTAATAAGAGTATGATTAGAAAATAGTGGCTCCTCAAACACTAGATAGCTTTTTGATAATTGATTTACCCATCTATTATTTACTAAACACCTATCCAGCTTTCTTTGTACATTTCTACCGCCCTTCTGGTGATTGTTCCATATGAATATAGGGCCTTAATATCTACAATAAAAAAGTCCAAGGGAAGATGTTAATGAAGTCAGTTCTTTAGTATCAACATGTGTAACTTTTCTTATTCCTAAAGCTTCAAAAGAAGATAATAAGTAGTTAAAATCCCTTGACACCATCCACAGGACTGACATGTTTAAATCTATATCCTGCAATTCTTTCTATAAGATGAATCTTTGGACTTCCCATTTGGATGCATAAACCACAGTTATAGCTATTGGAATGTTGAGTCATTTCAGAACAAGTTAACTATGAATAAGTTGATCAGTATAGTATTAGTTGGAGAGAACAAGTTATGTTGGATCTATTGCAACTATAATCCTTCCAATAGGATGCTTTGAGTGATTGCTCAAGATTTTCCAACCTGTTGACAAAAATTTCAGCCCATTTTGAAAGATTTCCTCTTTGATCTTACGACCTATTTGGTTCACGGAATAGGATAGACAGGGAATAGAATAGTTATTTCTAAAAATAGAAAAGATGAGGAACACAAAAGCATGAGTATTACTTTGTTTGGTTCAAGGAATGGAATAGATAAAGAATTTCTATTCTAGTGTTTGGTTTGAAATATAAACTTAGAATAAGAAAGGAATAAGTAACAAAAAGACTAAAATATCTTTATTATTATTATTATTATTATTATTATTATTATTATTGTTATTATTATTATTTTTATTACTTTATTTTTATTATTATTGTTATTATTATTAACTTTATAATTAACTTCTTTTTCTTCTTCTTCTTCTTCTTCTTCTTCTTCTTCTTATTATTATTATTATTATTATTATTATTATTATTATTATTATTATTATTATTATTATTATTATTAACCTTCTTCTTCTTCTTATTATTATAATACCTCCATGAATTTTTTACTACTATAGTTTTCTCCGTAAGTTAGGATTCGGTAAAAGCTAATCATCGTTTTGCTTTCTCCGGATAGCCTTGCTAACTTGAAGATTCCCATTCCGGGTAGTCTGTTGATGCTAGTGCGTCTTACTAATTACATTTACTTTTTTTGTGCTCTATCTTGTCCATTTAAGGCTTACATTTCTGCAATGCAATTTGATCTAAACATAGACTAGTGAGGTGGTTGTTGATATGTTGTTACCATTTGGACATAAAGAGTATTTTATGTGGTGCTACTTGATAATTAAGAAGCAACCAGAACCAATGAGACCCATAATGCTCACCTGACGTCTGTTTATAAAGAAATTAGAAAAGAGGAAAGAACCAATGTGACCCACAACATAGAGATAGAATTCTATAACGGGTAGCAATAATTACAATAGAATAGAAGATTCAGTTTTTAGGTAGGTGGGGTATGTTTTTTTCTTTTTATAGCCACTGTTTTTGACATCGTCGTCTATGTTAAAAAGATAGCTCCATAATTTCATAATCATCCACAGATCACTCACTAATCCTATTTTACTCTTTTGGTTATCTGGGTACCTTATTTAGCAGTTATGATCATACTCTATTCTTATCACCTTATTGACAAGACCATAAAGAAATTAGAAAAGAGGAAACCATGATTTTTTCTTCAGGAAAAAGACAATCTCTTACACCGAAAATAGAAAAGAAAATAAGAAAGATGACTAATTAGTTGCTCCACACCAACACAGCAAGCTTCTCTAAAAGAAAGCTTTGTATAGTAACCAAATAACTCTAGTGTTTGATCACACGTCGACTTGTACCAATCGAAACGATATGATTTTTCACCAAAATCTAGAGGAAATGATATCTTATTTTTATCAATTGAACTTGGATTGTGTGAAAGGAAATTATATATATTTTAGTTGTTAACCATTTATGGATACTTTGTTTCTTATATATGAAATTAACATTGAAGTTACAATATGAGAAGCTTCCTATGCACGATGTCTAGGGGTAAAATAAAGAACCAAAAGTAAGAACACAACATTACAAACACGTTAATAAGATTATGAATAACAAGATTCATTTACAAATGCTTAATTAGATAAAAACCGAGACTTTTCATAAGCAAGCAAAAGATGTGAATCCTCCCATAATCCTCTATTTCCACTTTTCTGATTCTACCACAAAGTTCAAGATCAGATTCAAAGCTTTTACCAACCAACACTAAGCCAGAATCTGATCCCATGTTCCTGTCTGAAATACCAATCCAAAAACCCCACTCGGCAACACTTCTTAATTTAGAGAAATTCTCATACATGCAAAGTCGTTCAAGTTCAGCAATGTCCAGTAAGTTAAGGGACAACACAACTTAATCTGTGGATTTACTTAACTAATCTCGAAGCTTAAAAGTCCAACTCTAATGGGGGCCTAGGGGGTCTGAAAATCCACAGATTAAATGTGAATTTGGCAATACATCATCACCATCTTACATGCATTTTCTTTCTCCAATATTAATGAAGAAAATTTAGAAAAAAAAATAAAACAACATTATCAGAAAGTTCATTCCTTTTTGGTTAGCAATCATAGACTCATAGTTCCAATAGTATGGGAACTTACACATTCAAAGGCTACAAACTAGAAGTAAAGGAAAAGCAGTAGAAGACTGGTATTTTTTTTTCTCTTTACAGGTCTTTCATTTACTGACAAGGAGGCATAAAACAAAAAGAACCAATAATTATTAAAGGGAGTAGTCAACACAGGGAAAGAAAATAACTATAATCATTCTGAAACCATAAAAAGATGATATTGTTCGAAAAGGAAAATAAAAACTCAAATGCTATCGCCTTACGAGAATCCAAGAAAAAAGATCAAACAAAGCATAAAAAAATACCAGTAGAATGGAGTGCAGAAATATGACTGACATGGAAGATGGTTTTCAGGGGTGGAGTTAAATATGAAGTAAGTAAGATGAGTATTTTTAACTGTCAAAGCTCATATATTGACAAGTCGTATGATATACATTTCAAGTAGAATGGAGTGCAGAAATATAACTATAGGAATGCCCATTTCCTTTAACCATTTGCCAATTTCATAAAAAAAATACCAGTAGAATGGAGTGCAGAAATATAACTATAGGAATGCCCATTTCCTTTAACCATTTGCCAATTTCACAATTCATATATTGACAAGTCGTATGATATACATTTCAAGTCATAAAATATGTATCTGTGTATGCAAGTCATAACTTACCAACATTAGAAGGGTGTCAAAATCACACTTGTATAATCACATTATACATATATGAGCAATAAATATGCATACTAATCATTTATATACATGTAAGTTTTCTTTAACATGCATTATGTTCAATATTAAGTTTCAATGTTTAATCACCCAATTCATAAATGGTAAGTCCTATTTCATTTATTTTTAGGTGATTGAAATGTTTCATACACATTCAAAAAGGTTTGGATAAGATTTGATAAAAATCAGAAATGAAAACAATGCCACGATTGTGACAGACACTCTCTCCATTCATACCACTACTTGTTCCTTAATATGCATATAGAAAAAGTCAGAGCTGGGTTTCGAGGCCTTTTAGAATTTTTTCCCTTTATGTCTATAGTTTTTATAGCACTAACAATTAGACCATTTGGACTTCTAAATCATGAGATATAAGCAAGATATCACAAGCAGCTCCAAAACAGGGGCAACATCAGGTCACCTTTTTTGATCTCAAATTTAAAGGTCATAAAGCTAGAATTAGGTCACAGCCCCTTCTAGAGATATTTATCTCTATGTCTTAGGTTTCATATGCAACTAAAATCAAATAATTTGGAGGTTTGTAGGCTGATTTTTGACTCAAACAATGTGACTCAATCAATAGACAAAATTCCACTAGACATTACTCTCTTGTCATATTCAACCAATTCTATGCAAGATAACACCAAATAACACCAAATAAACATCACAGAAACCATTCAACATTCAAATGAATCTTTATACCTATTCAATCATACACAAATACAAAAATAAACTAAGTGAAGTCCCAAACTTGAAAATTGACAAAGTAGGTCTTCAATTGCCTTTCCTTCCCTTCCTCTTTGGCTTTGCTTGACTCACTAACTAAAAACACCAAAATATACCTCTCAATCCCACTCTCAGTTGAAATAACTTGCTGCTGTTAGTTTTTAGCCTTATCCTCTAATTTAGCACACTATGAAGAGGTTCCAGATGAGGATATATTACGCTTACCACCATTCTCTTCATCATAGCTATGATTGTCATTAGTTACTACAACCCGATTCTTAACAATCTTCACTATTTGTGCTTCATTTGATTTCGTATGACCACTACTTATCTTTCCTGAATTGGCTATAAGAGTTGCTTATTGATTTTAAACTTCATCTTTTTCCTTTTCACCATTTGCTCGCATAGCTTCAGGTGCACGCGAAAGTTGATTTCTTTCATTGACAACTTCATTAACATTTCTCTTATCGATTTGCATTTTAGTAATAGGTTCAATATATGGCTTCCATGGATAGGATAACACAATTTTATCTTCCACCAATTCTCCACTAGAATTGAACTTCATTATTGGAATACTATCTGGCATAGTCTTTTTATGTTCCACTTCAATGCACACTCTAGCATACCCTACTCTTTTTATATTTGCAGTGTTGTCATCTATAGCTAGGGGAGTTCCAATATAACTAGCCAAATAACTCAAAACCTCATATGAACAACGTTTAAAAGGGATTTCATGCATGTTCACCCAAATTGGAATAGATTTAATTTCATTTCTGTCCAACTTGCAACCTAATTCCTATTTCGTAAAAAACAATGGCTTACCTTGTATTTGCCAGGGCCCTATGTCTAATACCTTACCAACCATTTATTCTGAGGAGAATTGAAAAATGAATTGATCATCCTCAGTTATAAAGTGTAGATTTAAGACACCATTTCTTCCAATCGGTGTCAGCCTAATGCTAAACTACTGGAAAAGCTATTCTTTTCTCTAGAAAATACCCAGCAAGTGATGTTTTCCACTTACTTGCACCTTTGAGAAGTATTTCTATAGGAGGAGTGATAGTTCCATCTTTTGCACTAGTTATATATTAAAGCTTCCCAAATATGTCTGGATCCCCCACTATATGACTCTAAGTTGGTTTTTCAGTTTCTAGGTAGGTGTTTACTGGGATGTTGAGAGAGGATGAAACTCCTCCTTCTCCAACTAAAGGGTGGATTTGGGTGACATTCACCAAAAACGGTAACTACCAGACGCAAATTTTGGATAAGTTGGGTGCTACTAAAATAGGTAAATAACCCAATTCAGACAGGGGAAAGGGAAAGGAAAAAAAGGAAGAAGTGAAGAAGCAGTGAGATAAGAAAGGAAGGAGTAAGAGAGGAATGTGAAGATAAAAGCTCAAAGAAGAAGGATCCATGATATGGTAGTCAGAAGGAAGAGAGAGCTCGCAGTGAGAAACCTTGGGGCCGTTTCTTTTCTTATCTTTCATGGTGTTTTAGCAATGGGTTGCTACCTCAAGTTTTTTCATTCATCCAACTATTTTATTGATATTGGATTGTGGAAATTCCTATGGTATGCTAATAACTCAATTGAGACTACTAATGACTAATCTTATAATTATCAACCAACATTATTCAGGTTAAAGGTACTAAGATTTCTTTATCGATTTGTTAATTCTGTTATTAGGTTTGACCCTAATCTAAAGAATTTATGTTGACCTATCTCTAGGTTTGCAATCAAATCCTTTCAACTACGATAGATCTATTCATACATAGGATTTCTCAATCTCTATGTTATGAAATCAAATTATGAACTAATATTTCGAATCTATTAAAATATATGTTAAACACAGAATAAAATCACAATATATCAATAAAAACAATTATATTAAATAAAAGAATCAAAACATGTTGTAACACAAATATAAGGCTCATTATGTTATAGAACAAGTATAGGGTTCATCATACCTAGACACTAAAGATGTTTAGTTATAGATGATAGAAAACGAAATCAAACACATATAGAAAGAAAAACAAATAGAAAAATTAAGGATTCATAATTCTAAATCTCCCTTTTATCTCCTATCAAATGTTCTCGCAAGTTAGAGGTTTGATCTTGTATTCTCCTGGATCTTTCGATGATTTCTTCTTATTTTCCACTTATCTGGATCAAAATCACCCCTTGAATTGCCTCTGAAAGTCTTTAAACGTCTTCGCACATTTTCTTTTCTATTTTACCTTCGAACACGTCTTTGTATAGTAATTTTTAGGGTTTTAGGATGGTTTGATACATAGATGTGCACTAGATCGAGTATACTAAAAAATCCCTAAAATTTGCGATTCCACATGCCCAAATACATAACTGTGTATCCCTTCTTTGCTTCAAATCTTCAATATATTTGGTGTTTTTATCTAAATTCTTCTTCTTTTGTTGGCAATTATAACCTATAAATATATTTGGAGCAAATTAAGTGCCAAATATACAATAAAAGTATAAAATATCAAGCAAAAATATATCAAATATGTGGTATAAATATGGTCAATTATACATTTATCACATGTCAAGAATATTATATGAAATAGAATTGATACGAATTTTTGGTATGATAATTGACATCTAATAGGGCCATTGTATCTCACACTATACTTTCAAAGCTTGAGGGGATCAGTATCTGAGAATACTAAGGTCTATATGCTAAGACAAAATGGGAACTGCAGCTGGCCTTTTCACTCAACCAGGGGTTTTTGCATCATCACGAATAGTCTCCCAAATCATCAATCTAACTAGCTTCAACTAGACTTAGTACAATGGGAGCTATATAAGACTAAAACATTCTCAACAGAATCATGTAGAAAGCTGTTATTAGGATCCTTAATTAAATTAATTTTAAAATTCATTTAGGATTCAAAGATTGCTCCAACCCACTCTTTCATACTGTGGTTTGTAACACTACAAAGGTTGGGAACAAGTGACAGATTGAAGTTTCAGGTATTTGATCCCAAATGTCCACTATGTGGAGACACTTTGGGGACAATTGGTCACCTGTTCTTCAAATGTGCATCAACTAAGCAATTTTGGAGACAATTTTTGTTGGATCCCGTGTCCAGAATCCAACCTCTTATCGAAAATACCATAACGAACATCAAATTCTTTACTTGCTCTGATACCATAAATGTTGGGACCCGATCTCGAAATCGGATCCCAACCGGAAACAGACAGAAAACGGAAAACAAAAGAATGCGAATCATTACGAATCGATCGGAGATCATATAACAAAGGCGAAAACAAAATCGAATGCAAATCGCAGTAGCGAATTGGTAAAGAAATCAAAAACGAATCGAAGCGGAAGCAAAAGCGAAAACGGAAATCGGGTTACAAATTTCGAAACCAAACGAATCTAATTTCGA
>JAOTAX010000163.1:36431-51921 GCA_025629825.1 Erythroxylum guanchezii | reverse complement strand
CCGCTTGAGGCCACGAGATCCTGAGAAATCGGACTCGTTTTGTTTACGATAAACTTCGGTTTATCCGTTTTGTTAAGAAACTCTCGAGCCATTTGTGTGCATTTCATATAACTTGGTTGAATATGATGCATAATAAGTATTATGATTGATGAAAGATTTTATGTTGTGCTTTATGTGATACACTTGGTTTATTTTGAATTATGTGATAAATTTGCTAATGAATTGGATTGCTTGGATTATGTGTTTTTATGTTTGTTGTATGGCTCGTTACCGATGGCTATAAACGTATTAGCCACTGAGCCATGCCGCTCACCCCACTTCTCCTCCTCAGGTGCAAATCAAGACAAGCGTCGAACCTTGCAAGGCATCGGGAAAACTCCAAGACTTTAGATACTTTTGTATTAAGTTAGTAACTAGCCTTTTTGGATAGCTTTGCAAGCATATCAAACATTGAGCATCTCATATATTTTGTATCTTGTGCTAAATTAGTGATGGAAATGTTGATATGTAACTAAAGCTATGCATGAACTTTTATTTTGATTGGAAATGGGAATGAGATGTCAAGCATTCCCCATTCGGGTATGATTGTGTTGTTTTATTGATTCTGCATGAAATTGTGTATAAATCGTGTATGACTTTGTCTAAAGGAAAGTGTATGCATATTCTGTTCCTTCAATGTTGTTGAGTGTTGCTGCTGGGTTTGTGTGGAATAACATGTTGGAGTCTGAATGGTGGTTGAGTTGAATTGATTGAGTTGGAGATGAATTGGATGAAGAGTATGAAGTTGAGTGTAGGTGCTGTCAATTTCTGGGCTGTTGTGTTTAGGGTTAATTTTGTGTATGCTGTGCTTGAGGCAATTTCTGGGCTGATATAGATTGAATGGGAATGAGTAGCCTTCTTGAGAGTTGTAGAGGTCTTTCATAGCTTTCCAATGATGTATAATGTGCTATTTTTGGACGTGGTAGCTGGAAGATGTGAGTTGTGGAAGATCGGTGTAAGTGCTGTCAAAATAGCATGTTGCAGACAGAAACTTCGAGTCAGTATTTGACCCCTATAGAGTTAGAAATTGTTCTTATGAGCTTCATGGAAGTTGTAGATCATTCTTTTACCTTTCCATAGACACCAAGTTTGTAAAATTTGGAGTTCGGGGTCAAAAGATATGAAGATTTGAAGTTAGGAGGTCAGGCCGCGCGCGCCCGCCCGGGCAAACGCCCGAAAGGGAGGGCTCGCCCACTCCGGCGAGCTCCCGCGCGTGCCCGTCCGGGCAAGTAAATGCTCGCGCGATCGATTGTCCCAGAATTTTGGCCGATCGACCTTCCTTCACTCGTTTGCCCATAACTTTTTCATCCGACCTCCGAATGACCTGATTTTTGAAGCTTTGGATTTCTAGGACATTTTTCTATCTTTCCATACCATATTGATCGGTTTTGATGTTAAATTGAAAAATATGGATTGAATCAAAGTGTGACGATCGGTCGAAAAAGTCTGAACATGCTTCAGTATTTTGGTGGTATCTCGATCTGTAGAGATCCGAATGAGGTGATTCTTGTTTCAAATTAAACTAGAGACGTGGGGCTTTAACTCATCTGAAGGAATAAATTTTCAATTTGGGCCCTAAGATTTTCAATTTTTGAAGCGAAGTGGGTGATAGTGTTCAGTCTCGGTCTTCCTAGAGCAGAAATTGTTTTGGTCATAACTTCTTCATTTCTAAACCAAATTGAGCGTTTTTGGTGGCATTAGAATCGTAAGACAATGAGGAACAAATGTTCGGAAGAAGCCGGTCTGAAATTTTAGTTGGAAGTTCCCCAAATTGTGACCAGTAAGTCGTCAGTTTTGTGTCCTCCATGCTTTTAGGTTTTCGAATGTTGGGCTTCGGAGACGGGGTCCAACAGTTAGAGTGTTAATATCTCTTGCAGCAAATTTGGATTGGCTGTTACACTAACTAGATGTAAAGAATGCCTTTCTTTATGGTGATCTTGAAGAAGAAGTCTATGTGGATATTCTTCTAGGTTATACTGTCTCTTCAGAAACTGAAACCAGATTTGTATGCAAATTGGAAAGGGCACTATATAGATTAAAGCAGTCTCCTCGGGCATGGTTTGGTCGATTCAGCCTAGCTATGAAAAAATATGGTTGTTGTCAAAGTAATTCGGACCACACGCTGTTATTAAACATCAACAGGGAAAGGTGAATGCTTCGTTCATCTATGTCGATGACATGATTATCACGGGAGATGACATTGAGGAAATTTCCAAACTACAAAAACAGTTGTCTGGTGAATTCAAAATGAAAGACTTGGGTGGACTTAAATATTTTTGGATAGAGGTGGCAAGATCAGAAAAGGGGATATTCCTCTCCTAAAGAAAATATGTGTTGGATTTATTAGCAGAAGTAGGATTGTTGGAGTGTAAGCCAACAGATACTCCAATGGTTCAAAATTATGGACTTGGATTATATTCAGATCAAGCACCAACTAACTGAGGAAGATACCGGAGGCTAGTGGGTAAGCTGATTTACTTTTCACACACTCGTCCTAACATTACGTACACTGTGAGCATAGTAAGTCAGTTTATGCATTGTTCGAAAGTATGTTGAAGTAGATAGAACATGAGGAATCAGTACCCCCATCTATTTGATCAATCAGGTAAGAATTTCGATGATGAAATTTCTTAAGAAGGGGAGAATTGTAATAGTCTGTTTCCATACTAAGGTTTAGAACCTTAAACTATTGCACATGAGTAATATCATTGAGAATTTATGAAATGCATTTCATTTACATGAATAATATTCACATACATATATGAATCATGATTTAGAAACGTTATAAGGATAATATATGCACTCAATTAACATATTCCGGGTTATGAAAAGTTTAAAATGATTTTGATATGATTGTGTACTATTTATGTCTTGAATTTTGATTTGATGGATTATAATTAGTAATTTGGAACTAATTGTTACAATTGGGAGATTGGTGAATTAATATGTATAATTGGACTAAGAAAAATGTCAAATGGCAACACAAGTTGACATATGGCAGTAGAAATAAGTGACACATGGCAGTAGGATTGAGAGACAAATGACTTAGATAATTGAGAGACAAATGGCTTAGATAATTGAGTGATAAATGGCTTAGGTAATTGGGTGGCAAGTGGCTTAGGAAACTATAAGACAAATGGGCTAGTTTTGGAGTGACATTTGGTAGTTTAAGAATAAGATATATGGCTTGGCTCTTTAATTGACAAGTGTCTCAACACTCACATACACCTATACCCCACGACACCCACACACATGGAGGACCATTTTCTCTTTTGTTTTTGCTACATGCTATCTTCTTCTTCCTTCTCTTATTATCGACATACACATTCAACCCTCACAACTTTGAGTTTTGCCCAAAATTCTGCCCTTTGCCACTCCAATATTCTGTTGTCTTCATATTTTTGCCGAAACCCATTTCTATTCCCACCTTGATCTTGGAATTTTGCTTGCAAGCTTTGAGGGCTAGGATAGCTTGTTGATTGAGGTGGAGTTAGAGCTAAACAAGTAAGTGAAAATTCTAGCCTTTGTGGCATGTGTGATAGAAATCTTATGATGAATGAATTGGGATGAATTACATGAGGTATTGATGATGAGGTTGTGCTGGAAATTAGTGGATGAATTGGTTACTTTTCTGTTTTGTTTTTGATGAATGAGAGCAATAGGTTAAAGGTTGTTATATGGAAGATTTAGATTGAGATTTGAATTTTCATGAAGGTGAATTGCTCAAGAAAGGTGCTAGTGAAGTTTTCTTAAATTTGGAAAGAAAAAAAAAACTAGGACTACTTGTATGATAGTGAATGATAATTTCTGTTTTGGTTTTTGATACATGAAAGATAGATAGTTTATGAGTTGCCAATTGGATAATTTTGAGTTGAATTGGAGATGAAATTGATGAGGAATTGAAGTATAATTAAGATATAATTGAGGAATAATTAATGGACTGTGATGCAGGTACTTTGAATTTGGTATGAAGATGTGAAAATTTAGAAAGAATTAAAGGAAAATGGATAGAAAACTTTCCAGTTACTCATCCCACGATCATGGGAAGGTACCCCATGATCGTGGGCAATGCTTTGAAATGGAAAATTTATGTTTTATATAATTGTTGAACTAACTAAGGATAAGTCACTTTATTTTGGTGCATTTGAACTTAATCGGAGCTTGAAATGAACCTAGTTTGATGTTGGATTAATTGGTTAAGGGTATGATAAGTGTAAGTTGTTAATTGATGTTTTAACTTAAGGAATGGATTGTCTTGATATCAATGTACTTAAATCTGGAATTGATGAGTTGTTAAAGGTATAAAAGTGTTTTTATGAATGCAAATGTGATTCAAAGGATACGAGTCATGTGAATAAGGTATGAAAAAAATGAGAATTGGGAAAATTGTATGAATATATAATGTTAGAAAAGGATTGGTGAATGTATGAATGATGAATTTAGAGAAATCAAACTTATTTAAGGCATAACCAAATTGCAAACAATTTATATATAAGCTATAATATTTGAATGATTAAGATCTGTGATTAAGGATACTTACCCGAGAAAAGTCAATTGAGCATACATTAGACATGACACATATACATGTGCGTGGTCGAAAAATTATGTGATTGATCAACTTAGTAATATGTGTATTACATGATTAAAGAAGTACAAATTGATCATTAGCATCAGACATTGCCGGGTCATCAAGGCAATAGCTTAACTGGAGCGTACTGTGAGTCAACCTAGATGTGTAAACTCAATTATATGTGTGCCTCTGTTGGAATTATATGTGTAGTGAGTTAACTTAGATGTTTCTCACTATGAATGAATTGATTTTGATAACTTTTAATTATTGAATTGTTATTTATTTTTGATAACTTTTAATTATTAAATTGTTATTTATATGAAAGTGATGATTTCGGACATTGTAAGTCCGAGGAGTTTGATATTCGGGAATGTATTGGAAGTACTTTCTAATTATATGTGAAATGTGGAATGTGTGAATAACTGGAATGCGAATACAGAACTTAGATCCGAAGAAAGTGATATATGACTTGTGTACATCGAATGAGGAATACTGAATGTATAATTTGTAAATTTTCGCATCTCATTACATTGAAATGCATGAACAGATAAGGGAGTTGTGGCCGGAGTAGCCAATGTGTGAAAAGGAGCTTTAAGCTCAAAAATGTGATAAAGAGCCTCAGGCTCAGATACAATGAGCCCAGTATCCGCAATGGATACGAGACAAAAATGAGCTCGGTATTCGCAAAAGGTACAAGACAGTATAGGCACTCGGTCACAACAAAGTAAAAATAAATTAGAGTCACAAGTGCACTTATATATGCATTCTTATGTATTAAATGATCGAACAGATATGTCTTGTTGAATGATTGAATTGACGTGCCTTATTGAACTGAGGTGAAATATTGAATTGTTTAAATCTATGAAGAATGTGATGTGTATGAATTACTGAATTACATACTATGCTGGATGAATTGAACTTTATAATTGTTATTATGTTCAGACATGAGTGAGCGCATCGATGATGGTTCACTCACTAAGTTCGCAAATTTATCAAAATTGCAACATTATTCTTCAAGTCTAAAGGAAGTCTAGCTCCTAAGGTGATGGAGTAAAAGTATAGTACTTGCGTTTTGGGGACAAAATGGCTCAAAGGTCTTATCAGCTGATTTTGAAGAGTCTAGTTAGAATATTTTGGTCTAGCGCCCCATTTCATATTGAACATTTTGTATGGAATTGTAAACTCTCACATAATATGTAATGTTTATACATGAGTTATAAATTGTAATGACACAATGAATGTTATGTTTGTGAATGAAATGAGAATGCTTGATCTTTTGAAGATCTTGTGATATTTGTGATGTCATAAATAAGATAATGTGTTTGCTCTAACGTGTCATTCGCGTAGGCTATATGCTCAGATATACTTTGGTATGCCGGGTATATGCTCCATGAGAGTGGTATGTTAAAGATTGTGTGAGCTTCTATGGCTTTGAAAGTTGTTAACAGAGATTGGTTTTTGTCCAGATTCTGAAATGAATTTATTCTGCGATAACAAGGCTGCCATTGATATATCCCACAACCTTGTTCAACATCATCATACAAAGTATATTGAAGTAGATAGACATTTCATAAAGCAGAACCTTGAGGAAAAGATCATACAATTTTCCTTTGTTCAATCAGAAGACCAACTGGCAGATATACTCACTAAGGCAGTGTCTAGTAAAAGATTTCATGACTCACTTGGCAAGTTAGGTGTTAGAGATATCTTTGAGGGGGAGTGTTGGTATGAGTCATTAGAATTAATTTGAATAGAAACTACAACTGTATAGATTTTGATTTTTTAGGATATGTATGAGTATAACCTTAAATCTTATATAATCATATATAGCTTCCTAAAATCTCTCCCTTGTATCTATATATATATTGGATACAAATTATGAATAATATGTGTGATTGTGATCTCTGACATGATGGGTTTATCACTAGAGGCAATCCTCATTTTATCATCTAATTAGAATAGGTTGTTTTGAGGCTTCATGCTATTTCTCAAACTATTGGCGTTGCTAAGTTGATTGAAGTTAAAATCTAGGCTTCTTCTAAGCCTAGTTCCTCTTATTTGTTACACCTTCTAGCTCCACAAAGTGTACCACTAAGACTACTAACCATTAAACGTTCTCTCACTTCTCCAATCCCGCTTCTCACCCTTGCTAAAATGCAACAAAATCACTCTAAAGGCCTGTATTTTAACTGTGATGAGAATTTTACCATAGTCATAGATGTCAAACTAAATAATTTCTTTTATTGCTCACTTATGATCCTATTTCTACCACTACTCCCTAGTGCTATTTTTTTGGCTTTACCCACTATTAAGCCTCTTCAACCACCACTTCCTACACCCTTTTTGACACAAACCTCTTACTCTTTTGATGTGGAATATTTTTATTGATATGATGAGGTTATTTTAAGTTCAT
The DNA here is from genome assembly GCA_025629825.1 of Erythroxylum guanchezii. Taxonomy (NCBI): domain Eukaryota; kingdom Viridiplantae; phylum Streptophyta; class Magnoliopsida; order Malpighiales; family Erythroxylaceae; genus Erythroxylum; species Erythroxylum guanchezii. The sequence continues at coordinate 44,899 of JAOTAX010000163.1, read as the reverse complement.
CTTTCCCAAGAACCTTACACCCAAAAGGATTTATTAATGGGTAGCCTATATTGGTTCTCATTGACTTGGTTAGCACACATTATATTACGTAACTCCAAATTGCCCAGTACCTATTCTTACCTATTCTAACCATTAAACTCTTTTTTTTTTATGGTATGCATTGAGAATTTTTACATTATGTCAACTATTTCTATAATATTTCTGTAACCCTTTAACATCAAACCTTTAATATACCATTTTACATTTTACGTATTCAAGATGTTGATTTGGTTTTGGAAATATAATGGTTTAGAACCGTTAGGCTTTTTCTTTCTGATTTCTCCATACTAGCTATGACTTTTTATCACAAGGGATACATGGCTCAACTCATTAGAGAATTGACCATTACCCCAATTACTCGTACCCAACTTTCTAGACTACTAAATAATGATGTTATTTCATCCTTCTTTAGTCTTGTTTGGGAGCATACTCCCCTACTTCTTCACCAACCTCACATTCTAACATTAACTCAGAATTCACTGAAATCATTTCTAAGTTTCACCTTGATGTTTAGACCCTCCTAAGTAAGTATTGTTCTATTTTTTAGGCCACTCATATATTACCTTTTTACTATGATACTAACAAATGTATACCCCTATTACATAAAGCAATCCTATAAACTTTAAATCCTATAAATACCCAATTACCCCATTTCAAAAAGGAAGTAATAGCACAACTCATTTATGTTATCCTCAACGATGAAGATTCTTATAAAACAACTTCTAAAATAGTTGATGGTCATTATGAATTCTTAGTTATATCTTTTGGTTAATTAATGTTCCTTCTACTTTTTAGTCAATGATGAATAATTTACCATTTTAAGGTATTTCGTGCATGTACTTTTTAATGGTATTCTAATTTAGAGTTCAGATTAGTACAAATATCTACAACATCTTGAATAGGTTTTAAACTTAGAAACATACTCATCAGTTTTATTTCAAATTAACTAAAAGTATTTTTTATAGTTAAATATACTTCAAAATTTCCAATTTTCTTTCATAATCTTAGTTTTCTCTTAAGTACACCCTTCAACTAAAGGGCTTTCTCTATTGTTGATTTTCCTTCAGTTGTAAGCCAATAGCGCAATGGCGATATCCTCTACACCTAACTGTTTTCTTGCTCAATATGAGGGTCATCACGTAATGTTTATAAGAAAGAGGTAAAGAATAAATCTATCTCTATATCCTCATCCATAATAGTCTCTCAATACTTAGCAAGTCATTAGCTATTTAGTTGAATGCACTAATTTGTTGTTTAAAATTTGTCCCCCTGCACCTTTAGTCTGTATAGTTTCAACTTTAGACACAACCTATTTGTGAGAGATTTTGACATGTATCAAATCACTAGTTTTTTCATATCTACACAAGGGATGTAATCTCCATCACATGGTATACAACCTCATTTGTAAGACATAACTGAATGGTTCCCACTACTTATGCCCAATCGAACTCATCTATGTCTTTTAGCTTATTCTTCACAAAGCCTTAAATAAAGCTTGTGTTGCTAACAAACCCTTCACTCTCCATTTCTATATTCCAAAATCGTTAATTCCATTGAACTTATATCTTTCAAACTTTACAACCGAAGTCATTGTTGCCTCAATGATGCTCTGATACCTGACATACGATTATTATACTATGTTTTTATGCCCATATTGAGTGTGTTTTGCTTGTTATTTGATAGTTTTACATTATTTTTGGTACTTATTTTATTTCAAACGTGTTATTTAGGTCTCAATTGCCTTTATAGATCAAAAGTAGATGAATTCAAGAGAAATTATGACATAAATCGAAAGAACTAGAGTTGTTTTGGAGACACATACTAATATGAATATGTACATACCAGTGTGAGTAACATACACAACCGTGTATATGGATTGTGTTAGAGACTGTAAATGTGTAAAGCTTTAAAGACACTATTTTTCCCATGTGGAGATATACACCCTTATAAGTATTATACATGGTCGTGTCTTTTACCCACATAAGCTTTTGAGAATGTGTAAAGTTATGATTCGTGTGAGTGACTTGTATCTAAAAACACTTTAGGATCACAACTTTACACATTATAATCTAGAAACCCTAGTTTTGTAATACAAAAGGCAACTATGAAGAAGAGTCGCAACTAGAGTCAAAAGCTACAACCAAAGTTAGAGTAGAACATAAAATTACTACATTATCAAGACGTTGACGGATGCCTAGGAAAATTATACTACAACAGAGAAATAATTGCTATCAGTGATTTTCGTGTTTGATAAATTTAAACCTTATCTAATCTTGTCTAAAGTTGTTTATACTAACACTCAGCATTAAGGTACTTGCTAAATAAGTCAGATGTTAAGCCTAGATTAATTAAATGGATTTTGTTACTGTAAAAAATTGATTTAAAGATTAAAGATTAAAGATAAGAAAGGAGCTAAAAACTTGGTGTTAGACTAGCTATTTGAACCTAAATTTGGAGGAGTTGAACAAAGAAGATGCTGATGATTCATTCCTAGAAAAGAGCCTTTATAATTTAGAAGGGGTAAGTGAATTTGAAACCCCTTGGTTTGCAGATATTGCGAATAGTGGCTAAAATCTTATTGAAGGGTCTTTTATATTAGCGAAAGAAGAAATTCTTTACTGATTTAAAGGAATATTTTGAGAAGATCCATATTTATTTCAAATTTGTGTAAATCAAATAGTGAGAAGATATATATCTCTCTTTGAGGGGTGAAACATCATAGGACATTGTGATGTTGGATCTACCAAAGGGCACCATAGTGTGAATAAGATGGCTCATATGATCCTTAAGTTAGGTTTTTATTGGCCTACAATTTATCAAGATGCCCAAAGGCATATAAATTTATGTAATTGATGCCAACGATCAAGAAATATCTCTTATCGAGATAAGATGCCTCACGATTTCATTCTTATTTATGAAGTATTTTTTTATTTGGGGCATTGATTTCATAGGTCCATTTATAGCTTTGTTTGGAAATAGATACATCATAATAGTTATTGAGTATGTTTCTAAATGGACAAAAGCTCAATATTTACCCATAAATGATGCTAGGGTTATTGTAAGATTACTGAAAAAGCTATTTTTCTCATTTTGGACACCTAGAGCAATTATAAGTGATAGGGAACATATTTTTTTAATGCCTAATTCTAAAAGGTACTTAAAAGGTATGGATTCACTCATAACATTGTCATCCTAGATCGCCCTCAAACTAGTGGCCGAGTTTAGGTAGCTAATAGGGATTTGAAATAAATTTTAGGAAAGACTGTAGAGCATTAGAGGAGAGATTGGTTGATTAAGTTAGATGATGCTTTGTGGGCCTATAGAATGACATACAAAACACCAATTAACATTACACCTTATAGGCTTATCTATAGGAAAGCATGTCACTTACCTGTCGAATTAGAACATAAGGCATATTGGGTCATCAAGCTTATGAATTTTGATTTTCAACTTGTAGGTGAAAAGAGGAAGTTGGAAGTTAATCAACTGGAAGAATGACAATTGATGTCCTACAAGAACTCCAAAATGTACGAAAGGACAAGATGGGAAGATCAAGTAGTCCAAGCAATTTAAGAAGGGAGATCAAGTTCTCTTATACAATTTCTATCTAAGATTGTTCCTAGGTAAGCTTAAATCAAGATGGTCTAGACCCTTCATTGTAGAGAAAGTACTTTCTTATGATGTAATTGAGGTAAGTCATCCGCATAAAGATAAATTTAAAGTAAATGGCCATCGGTTAAAATTATATCTTAGAGGTGAACTTGATGGTAGTATAGAGGATATTAATTTAACCAAGTGACCTTAGATCAAGATAGGTACGTCTAGCTAAAGACATTAAACAAGTGCTACTTAGGAGATGACCCAAGAATTATAATAGTTTTGTTTGATTTGATTATTATATTTTGTTTATTTTTTAGCTTTAGTTTAGGATTTTATTATTCTTCAATGTGTTTTATGTTAGGATATAGAATATATTCATTTGATTATACCTAATTTTTGTATTTTTGGTATGTGTTGTTAACTTTTGTGACTCTGAATCAAAATTACATGATCATATATACACAAATTTTATTTTAGTATATTATATATGGTTATAGTGACCTACACAGTCACTGGACCCTTACCGTGTACAGTCCCAAAGGTTTTTTAAAAAAATTCACAAGTTTACAGTGAGTTACAAGGGCATGAGACATGCTTATGTATCTCAAGTTATCTAGAATGTGTCACCACACATGATCGTGTATGTGACCATCTAAATCACTATACATATGTGAATTTTGATATAGGCATGTATTGTGTATGTGACCATGTAAGTCATCACTATACATATGTGAATTTTGATATAGGCATGAGTTGTGACACATTCCAGATTGTGTATGTGACCATATAAGTTTGTGAAAAGTCACACACCCATGTTTAGAGTTACACATTCACAATGACTTACACGATTAGTAACACAGCCGTACAATTGATCATGTAAGTCTAAGAGATATATTTAAAGCCCTATTTTCCTTCTTCTTTACCATTTTAACCAACCATGTAAGTCTATTACACACGTTTAAAAGCCCTATTTTCATTCTTCTTTCCTATTTTAATCTACCATGTAAGTTTGTGACACACGTTTCCCATTTTTCTCCCCCTCTTCTACCATTCACTTGTTGTGCCACTCCATTCTTCAGCCTTGTCCGACATTTTTTTGAGTGATTTGGCCACATTTAAGTGAGTTTTTCTTGTCTTTTACGTGAATTAAACTTAAAATTTTGGGGTATTTTTACTAATTTTAGGGTTTTTTATCTCCAAACTACTAGGGAGCCGTTTGGTTCCACTTTTGTTTTTCTGTTGTGATTTTTAGTTTTTGCTTTCTGTTTTTAATTTTTTTAATTAAAAAAACATGTTTGGTTGAGATTTGTAACATAAAAACTAAAAACAAAAACATGTTTGATTGAGATGCAGAAATAAAAGAAATGCAGATAACAATAAATAGGAAAACTAGTAATGTAGAAATGCATAAATAAAAAAAACTAGTAACACATGCAGAAATGTAAAAGCTAAAATAAACCAAAAATGTAGAATAACAAACAAGTATAAATGAAAAATGCAGAAAAACAATAAATAGGAAAACCAATAACGTAGAAACACATAAATAAAAACCAGGAAAACCAGAAGCACAGAAAAATCAGGCGTCGATGGAAAATAAGAAACCAAGAAAACCAAAAAAAATAACACAATATAATTAGAAAAATATCAAATCAGTTTCAAAAACTCACCTAGTTAAAAGCCCAATCTTTTGTTTTCTGCACAGTTAGAAAAGGAACGTAAGAGATGAGTTAGGCACGTAAGAGAGAAGAAAAGAACAAAGAAGCAGGAGAGCGAGAAGAGGCGAGTTTGGGACATAAAAGAAGAGAGAAGAGATAGAGTTTCCATAATCAAGGAAGTTTATAAGAGCAGGAACTACAACATGTGAAAATACGTTGCAAAAATTAGAAAAACATCTCTTTTACGTTTATGTAAAGTTGTTGTGGTTTTTTATTTTTAAAAACAAGAAATGATAATAGTATTCAACCAAACACGTTTTAAGAACTTGTTTCTTTTTTTTATGAAAACCAAAAAAGAAAAAGAAAAACGGAAACAAACAGGCTCTAGGCTTATGCTATTATTGCATCTTAGGGTTATTTCACCAAGTTTTATGCTTGATTTTAAATTACAAGTTGAATCTCATCCTTTTCCATTTGAATTGTTTGATTAATTTGATTAATTACACGAGAATTGGATGAAATTTGATTTGGGGTATGTGAATTTTGCTCACTGCATGATGAATTGTGATCCTTTTTGTTAGATTAGGTTTAATTTGTTATTTTTCTAGTAATTAGATGTTATTTCCTAGTTTAATTTGATTTCAATTTAGTATTTTGCATGAATTAGGTTTTAATTTTTATTTAGTATATGTTTATTTGTTAAATTGTGTACTTGAAATTTCCAGATTTAGGAATTAAATTGGTAATTGCATATTTAGGTTAATTTTATTGGTTAACTGCATTGTTAATTTTGTGATTAGTTTAATTTTCTAATTTTTTGGTTAATTACATTATTTCTATTTTAATTTAATTTTTAATTGTATGTGGGGAAAAAATTGTTTGTATTTATACTTGTTATTTTCTCACACTTAATTTAATTTTAGGTACAATGATGAGAAGAACAAAAGCTAATGTAGAGCAAAGGAGGTACAGAGGAAGAGATAAAAAGGAGAGGTCATCAAGAGACGCGAATGGAACTCGCCCATCACCAATGTAAACTTCTTGAATATATTTGTTGGAGCGGCATGAGATGTTACTCTTTAATATTGGGGCCCACGAAGAGCAATTTTAGCAACTTAAGGATAAGAGATTTAGGAGCGATAAATGCACCAATTAGGAGGCACTGAAGCATATCGACTTGGCCCAATAGGTTTAAGAGTTTATAAGCATTGAACGTGGTCTCGATTCTTTGAGATCATAGAGCCCACATATTAGGAGCTTATACTTGAGGTGTTTTCCACATTCTTCATAGATCGGGACTGGCCAAGCTTGATCTAGTTCAGGATGTTCAAATAGATAACAAGGATGAGTTACACAGATTTCTCCATGATGATGAGCCTCTGTGATTGGAACTTTGTGGAGACAGAAGAGTGTAAGAGTCTTCAAATATATTTCCAGTACAAGATGTACGTCTATCACTTCTAACGCTTCATCAGTGAGGAGGATACTTATGATCTAAGCAAGTCCAAGGCATCCAGCCTATGACATCCCACACTCAGGTATATCAACAACCTCCTAAGTTATACACTAAATGGGTAAGGTGCTAGTTTCAAAGTCGCCTAGATGTGTTCTATCTGTGAGTTTGAGTGAGAGGATGCTGATACATCTGGGGCATGCCTCAACCCAATTTTTCTACCGTCAAAGCAAGGAAAAGAAGATATGGACGATATGCTTCGACCCTTATGTGATGTGATTAGCAAAAAGGATGAGATTCTTCAGGAGGTTGCCACTTATGAGTTTGCTCGGTACAATGGTCATCTTCAATTTGGATGTTATGTAGAATATGCACATGGTACGTAGGAGACGGGGATTGATAAGAAACACCTACTGACTAATTAGGGTCTCGAACAAGCAGGCAACTTTAAGAGTAGATAGGGATTGTCCTAACATAGTGGAGCAGCCACTGAGACAGGGCTCACCATCATCACAAACTAGAGGAGCAGCGGAGGAGGAGACTTAAACTTATCGAGTAGTGTAAGATCGCCCATAATGTCGACACCACCTAGACACAAGGACCATCTGAACATTGCTTGACTGGAGAAGTTTATAGGCCGGATCTTAGGAGTCTAGTGCACTATCCTAGTGAACCAAGAGCTGACAGAGTAGATAGCAAGACGAGAGGCCCATGATAGATGGATTGAGGAGGTCTTATTATAGATGACAGGACACCTCGGGAAGTGTACACTACCTCCACCATCTGAAGTGGCAACATCAACTTTGCTCTATAGCTAGACGATGTTCAAAGACCCGATGATCCTCTGGCAACCAACATATCAGACTCACCAATAGATTGACAGTTACAGACGCAATCTAGATGTTTTATTAGGTTTTTCTTTTATTTTTCATTACTTGTATATTTGTATTATTGTCATTTGTTTTATTATTATTTTTTGTTTTAAAATTTATTATAGCAATTTCAGTGTTATTTTAATTTGATTGTTATCTTCTTTTAACTTTTTATCCCCTTTTGTTTTATTTTGAAAGAATAACTGTAAATAATATCGAATGGACTCTTCACTGAATTTAAAATGTGTAATTTTATTATTCAAAGAAGTACCAAAATATAACTTTCTCACGTTTAATGTTTACTTTGTTACTTTATTCTTTCATACTTCTATTATGTACATTAGGGAAAATTTACAATTTTAAATGTGAGCAGGGGTTAATGAAAAACTCAAATTTCTTAAGATTATTATTATCTGAGATCCCAATTTAGTTAAAATCTGTCTGAAATCCTTTAGGCCCCGTTTGGTTGGCGGGAAAATAAAATGAATTTGGAATATAATTCCTTAGAAAATAAATCTATAGGAAAGTAAAGATATTCACATGTTTGGATACTTATAAAAATTCTAATAAGAAAGTTGGGTGGATTCTTATTATAATGTTTGGTATGTAACAGTATTTTATAGAATATAACTTAATTTTGACTTGTTTTTCTAATTATATCCCTACAATCAAAATAAAAATTGAAATCATTAAATAAGGAAAAATATAAACCTGAAAATTGTCGATTGAAACTTCTGAGCAAAAATATTCAAAATCTAAATATCGGCCGATAGCGGAAATTTAAAAAATTGGGGGAATTTTTTACAAAATTTTCAAAATTTTTCAAAATTTTCCTCCCTCTCTCTTATC
>JAOTAX010000163.1:21423-36331 GCA_025629825.1 Erythroxylum guanchezii | reverse complement strand
TGATTACGGTGTTATTAATTTTGCAGGAGTAACTTTATGGGAGTAAATAAGGGTATATATGACATTTTATTAATTTTTTTAAAAAACGTGTATTTTTGTAAAATGACTTTTATATTGAAACAGAGGGAGTACTTTCTTTCTCCATATTAATCAAGTTGAAGTTCATTTCTTTGTCCATATTTTTCTACTACTGATTTTTGGTGAAGGGAAAACAATAATAAAAGATGACATCTTAAGTAATTTGTAATAACTTTTAGGCATAATCGACTTTTTGTCCCTTAATTTCTCAATTGCTGGAGCAAAACACTCCTTATAATAGCATTTTTAAATACAGTGGATTGGGTTCAATCTATCAACCCAATCAACTAATTATCAAACATGATTATCAGCGGTTTGACGTGGTCAAACAACCAAATACCTCTCAATTCGCTAAAAAATATTTGATAAGCTATTTACCAAACAAGGCCAAGGTCACTTTAAAAAAAGATATGAAAGAGAATAGGTTTCTTTCTTATCCTACCGAATACTTTACAGTACAAAGATAGAATATACATCAATTAAAGAAGATTTGATCAAATCCTATCCAAGATATATCATAAGACTATTAAAAGAAACATTTATAGGAAAGCAATGTATAATCTTAATAGCCAAATCCCTTTTCAACGAGTTAAGATAATGGTCACTATTTGGAGTTTGTCTTTGAATATCTTGCAGTTTCTCACTGTCCATATGTGGTGCATTGTAGTAGCAACTACAAAAAATACAATATGTTGTTTAACTCCTTATTTTATAAAAGCATAAGCAAGCCAATGTGTCCATAACCAAAATCTATGGGAAAATATATTATTTCAATCCAATCACACACCAGATCCAACTTATTTTGAGACCAAGAGCACTCGAAAAAGGTTGTTTAGTGCTTTCAACTTTGACACCACATAATACATACAAATAGCCAACTACATTAATAATCAGGTGTAAAAGTCTATCTTTTGTTAATAGTCTTATAAGGATAATAAGTCATCAAATAAATGAATGTTTAGGTATATTAAATTTACTCAAAATGTACCTTTCTTGCATGAATTCACGTTGTTCTCCTCTCAGCCAGGTATAACATGTTATAACTATATAGATTTCATCAGATGCTCCTATCCATTTCCCATTCACAAAACCTGGTGCAAGCGTTGTCTTTATTGAGTGAATTTTCTTCTAATGGCAACTTACATCCAATCTAAAGGAGTAAGACCATAAATTAACCCCTTTTAATTAGGTTGCACTAATACATTTGACCTATAGGTTATCTACTTTAGAAGGTACATCCCAAACATGCTTCCCCATTGTTATTATTTTCCGCATGTTACTTTCTTTTAAACCCCATCCTCCTTTATTTTTTTTGGCCCAAACCTGCTTCTATTTAACTAAAGTTATGACGTTAATATTTTATTTTTTCCTCCCATGGAAACTCTCTATGTAATTTCTCCCCATGTTTAACAATGTCTTAAGGAGATACTTTATTTAGGGGGAGATACTGGCACTCCTAAATATTTCATCGGAAAAGAACTAACACAAAATCCTATAAATTGCAAAAAAATTCATTTTACCTCATCCTTCACGCCCCCTAAATATATATGAGATTTAGCTTAATTAGCTTGAAAGCTAGTTGTTAATGAGAATTGTTAAATCTTTGCATTAGCGCTTGTACGAAGAGCTCGTCAACCCTGCAAAAAATCATTAAGTCATCTACAAAGCAAAGATTAGTGAGATAAGATTATTTATAAAGAGGATGAAATTAAAGCCTTGACTTTGAGCAGCAAGTTTTAATTCCCTAGTAAGATGTTTGATTACTATAACAAAAACTAACACAGACAACGGATCTCCTTGTTTCAACTCCCTTTACCTTAAATGTAACGGTGAATATCTTTATTAATAAATAAAGAGTAGGACGAAGTAGTAATGTAGGTCCTAAGCCACTCTCTAAACTTTATGGAAACTTTGATCCATTTAACACCTCCTTAGTGAAGTCCTATTCAACTGTATCATATGCCTTTCTTATGTCAATTTTTAATAGGCATTGGGGAAAAATTTTCTTTTTTCCTTTTATACATTCTGATGAGCTATTGAGTTATCATTATATTATAAAGGATGGATTTCCCTCCTCTATATATAGGATTTTCTTATACTAATTGAGGTATAAAAAGTTTTAATCTCTTACAAAGGAGTTTAGAGATACATTTATAAAAAAAATAAAACAACAAGCAATAGGTCTATAGTCTACTAAATATTTATGATTTTCTTTCTTAGAACCAAAAATGAGTAAAGTGAATTTAGTTTGTTTAAGTAGCTTACCTGTGTTGAAAAAGTTTAGGATGGCTTCTGTAAAATCCTTTCTCACAACTAATTAGGCATCTTTGAAAACTCCACTTCCATAACCCTGTGGTCCTAGGCCTTTTTAGGGATGAAAATTAAACATTGGCTAAATTTCTTGAGCTATAAAAGGAATTAATAATTGCATTTGTTGCTCAACTAATAAGATGTTCCCTACTTGAAACACAGATTCTTTAAATTATCTCCTATTCTCCAGTTTTGCTCAAGATCTCCTTATAATAATCCACTAAATACTATATCATCATTTGATAGTCCATGATTATTGTGTCATTAGAGTCAACTATAGAGGACACCTTATTTTTGTAAACCCTTTGCTTAACAATTTGGTGGAAGTATACGGTGTTCTGATCATCAAGCTGTATTCAGTACACTTTGGCCTTTTGAGTTAGGAAGATCTTAACTTTTATACTATAATCTCAAAAATTTTATGTTACTTGTACTTCCTTCTCTTGTAGTCTTCCATTCAAAGGGTCTTGTTGATGCTCATCTTGTGCCAAATCAGAGTTTATCTAGCCTATTATGCTTGGTTCACAATATCATGAATTTTTTTTTGTTTAAAGTCCTCAACTCTTTTTCAAGCATCTTTAGTTTGTCAGTTATCAAATACGTTTAGCATCATGAATTATTTTGGTTCTAAATTCTTTTTACAATATCTCAAAAATTTGAAGATTGAACCTAAAGATTAAAATACTTGAATGACCTCTTATGACTCAACCTAGAGAAACCCATTTGAACCACAATAGGGTAATGGTCTAAGATGGCCTCAGGTAAAAATATTGCTTCAACACTTAAGCACTTATCAATCCGTTAGTTTTTCAATAAATCTCTATCAATTTTTAAGAAAATACATATTATTTCAAATTAACCTACAGCCCTTCCATTGCATTTCCACTAGTTCACATTGAGTTTTACATTTGTTAAGGTTTGAAATTTCTAATTGTGTCACAAGATTCCCCCTATTCCTTCATCATCGTATGGTACACAATTAAAACCATCTAGTGTCAACCAAGCTTTATTATGAGAAGTTGCAATGTTAGTAAGTTACTGCCATAGAATGAGTCTACTAAGAGCATCATTGAAAGCATAAACCGTAGATACTACAAATATCAGCCATTGTTTAAAGAGATAATGTCATAGTGCATAAGCTGAGGTAAAGAGTGAATTATGCTGACATAAAACATATCCTTCCTCCAAATTAACCAATCCTCCCATTTTGTTTAGCAACCAAGTTGATATGGGACCACCAAGAGTGGCACATCTTCTTAAAATAATTTGCGTTATGCTATTGATTCATTTTAGTCTCAAGGATACCCAAAAAACCAATTTCAAACTTTTTGCATATGAGCAACACCTCCCATTGCTTATTATGACTATTAAGCCCTCTTATATTCTATGTCCCTAGGTTATCCATAATCGTCCATAGGGACATCAACTGGTTCATTATCCAAAGACACAATTTTTGTTTCTCTTTTGAACTACTTAGATTGCTTTCACGTTGATCATCTGCTCATAAGTGGACTTTTTGTCTTTTTTCCTTGATTTAACATATTACCTTAGAGTTTTCTGAATATTCTCTTAAGGTTTAGTTACCATAATTTCCTAGTTTAAAGTTGCATTTTCCTCCTAGGTTGTTGTAAGTTGCTTTCAGTAACCAGATCTTATTCCATCCTTCTCCACTCCCCCCTCCCACCCAATTTCATGATCATAATTGTTACACAAGTTGCAGTATACATGTTTTCCCTCATACTGAATATCCAATTCTAGAAATACCCCCTTTTCATTCTCGATTTAAACTTTTTTTGGCATGTGATTGGTGTAAATTTTCATGAGCATTCTTACAAATTTTACCCTATTATTTTGTAAGGTTAGCTTATCTGTCGTTACAAGAATGAACACCAGACCTATAATTTTACTTAGAGAGGGTGGACTCTAATACTTTAATGCTAAATGAGGCAACTATATCTATATAAGAACTTGTTTAATTTTCCCTTTTCTAGCTCCTTATTTTCAGTCTAAGGTGGGACAATTACAGGTTTTTTTAATCAAATTGGAAAATTCCCACATGTAGGACCTCTTCCCAGGTAGTTTTAGTGAAAAATCTCACTAAAACTATACCTTTTTCAGAAGTAGCATTTTCTTAACCTCATAGCTACCCCAAATTTTCCTAAAATACCACTCAAAACTTGGAATGGGGGATTAGCCACTAAGATATAGTAGACAACGATAGTATTCCAATACTTTGTCTATGGATTTACATCCTCAATATCAATTTTCTCCATAACAGTCTTAGTCTTAACCTCCATAGGAACATAATTCAGTGTACGACAAGGATTATATAGTTTGTTAATATAAAAGTTATCTCAAATCGTACTTAACCTCCTGGTTTTTGATGTGTTCTTTTCATTTCATTCATCAAGTTTTCATCACCCTATGACAAGCTAGGAATAAGGCGCACCTCGTCTTTAAGCACAAAGCGTTGTAAAATATCTTCTATTCAACAACTAAACTTGTCAATTTCAGTTAAAAGTGTCTATATTTGCATATTTGGTTTCTTCTTCCCCAATTTTAAACCAAGCACACCTCCCCCCTCCCCCGCCCCGTTGACTGAGCATGGTGATACTTCCATTAGTCCGCAACTATTCTTGCCTCTCTTCTTTGTAACATGTTTCTTCTTACCCATTGCTGCAGCTCACAATTGAGCATCTATCATTGACTGAGAAAACACAATTTGGTGCCGAGAGCTTCTCTACTTTTATATTTTTATTAGGTATTATAAAATATTAAGTCACTGATCATTTTTTTTATATAAAATTTTTCTAATTTTTTAATATCATGTTTAAATTGTCTCTTTTTCTTTATGTAATTAGAAATTTCCCAAAAATATCATTCTTAAGATGTTGGAAAATATCTTTAAAAATATTTTTAAAGATGTTCTAGTTTATTAAATGGTTTGTCTTTATATCTCTTTATATCTTTTTTAAAAAACTTTCTCAAATCCTTTCCTCTTCTGTAAAGAATGCTCAAATTAAGTCGCTTTTTATTTTAATTCATAATGATTTTTGTAGGGAAGTTAATATTAGCATCTTCAAATTTTATGGATTGTACAATCATTTGTTTTGTAAGATTTTCTAGGGCAATATTATTGGCTTTACTTCAATGGATTTGATGCTCCATCTTTTGATGAAATTTAAATAAATGTAGTTATATTACTAATTTTATGGTTGTCTCTCTTTTCATGGAATTTGTCTTATACTATATAATGTTTTTCTCTCTTGTTGCAAAATAGGTTCTTTATTTTACAGTGACTTCACTTTTTGTGAGTGTTGCCAATTATGCCACAAGGTCCACTTTAGATATCATATTAGTCTTCTATAGTCTGCCTTTGTGTTGATTCAAAGGCCTTCTATTATTTTGTTGTGGTTTTTAGTTTTTAGTTTTCATTTTTTGTGTTTAATTTTAATTTTGTCAAAGAAAAACAAAAGCGTGTTTGATTATTAATGTCAATATAATTATATTTTTATTGCTAATAATAATTAATATTAGATTAAATTTAAAAATAAATTAATAAATTTATTTTAATCTCTTATATAATATTATTAATAAAATTCCAGTAAAATTGTTATATTTTATTAAAATAATTATTTTATTTTCATTTTTAAAATTTTAAATTTAGATTATATTTACTAACTAATTATTAAATTAAAATTATTTTATTTTCAAATTTTAAATTAATTATAAATTTGAACATAAATTAAATTATTCATAATTCTTATTGGTAATTAATATTAAATAATTAGATAATACATATTTAATTAATATAAAAATAGGCTTATGACAACAAATAAAATAAAAACAAAATCAATTTTATGATATGTAAGTCTAAAACTAAAAACACAAACAAACAAATTGTTTTAATTTAAAAATAAAGCCAAAAACTAAAGTGAAAATTAATAATCCCTTAGGATTTGACTTTTAGGTTTTACTATCCTTTATGCTCAAACTTCTTTTATAAGAAGGAAAAGAACAAACAAGTCCTTTGATAATCTCTATGTATAAGAATACAATAGTTTTATGTTTCAAGTCCAGGTTACCATGGGAAGAATCGAATTTGTGAAGCCTTTTAAGTTAATTACATGGCCTTCTTTTCCCTGGGCCGATAACCGCATACAAACGAGATCTCAATAACTTAACGAGTTGTGGATGTGACAGACAGCCTTTTCATAAAGTCCATTTCTGACTTTGATGAAGAAGAAGAAATATCAATTTGTCTCTTGTACTGTGCAAGCATTGAGTTTACATACACAAAAATGCTACAACAACAATCGGAAACTAAGATAATGTTTGCATGTCATTGCATCTTTTACACTTTTATGTTTATCAACGACACGTTGATTTTATTTTTTTTATTTTCACGAGGTATTTTAGGAGGGTCTCAATTATAAGAAGGCACCTTTAAGTCATTCACACTTAGATTAATCTCTGCTCGAGCCAGGTAGGCCCTTTGCGGGAGACAAAACTCTAATCTCAAATTTTAAACGGTTGCATATATGAAGGTAATTCGAACCCACGACCTCACTTAAGCTAAGAAAGTCCCCTACCAATTCACCTACGCCTTGCAGTTTACCAACACATCGATTTTATTTGAACAATTAACAGTGTCCATACTCTCAAGCATTCCAAATAGTGGATCCACATTTATATCAAGAATCTTGTTAATCTTTTCAATGTTATGATACATGGCCACTTGTTTCGAACATTCAATAAGTATGAGTAGATCAATTGTAAATTTAAATTGAATTTATATCCATAATATAGGTGAATTTCATAATTTGAAAATACAAATAAGATTATCTATAATATTTTGTTCAGCAATCAATTAATGAATCTAAATCGTCTATAACAATAGCATTATTATAGGAAATATATTTCTCATATTTCAATTACTTTTGTTGAGTGGTTGTTATTGTTTTTGTTATTACCTGTCCAATGGATAGAAGATACAAAGGTTGAATGATGCTTTGGATTGTTGCTCCTATGTATATTTTGTCATGTTGTTATTATGATTCAATCGACCTTTAACTATTATTGATGCTTTTAATGATTTTTTTTTTACTTAATTTATCAAAATACCAATTAGGATAAACAATTGCAAAAGGAAAATATATTGAGTGCAATGTAGTTTACGACTTTAATAATCAAAAAGATGTGAAAGTTATAAAATAAATAATTAAAGAAAAATAAGTTTAATTTATAGTATAATGCAAGAATTACAAGAATATCTGACAATTACAAATATTAATTTTGCAAAATAAAAAAGAGGAACAAAATGAATAATCAAAGATTGAGAAGAAAAAACTAAAACAAAAATCAAGAATAAAAGATTAGAATGGAAGAAAGAAGGATAAAAGATTTAAAAGAAATGTTAGTAAAATTAATCCTTTGAAAGGAAAGGAAACATCAACTTTAATACTAATATTACGATTAAAATGTGAATTGGTTGTAATATTACGATTAAAATGTGAATTTGTTCGAAGAGATGTAAATGATAAAAATATAAATTGTTAAATTAAATATAAATATTTAAATTCAATTAAATTGAAATATAAATTTGATTTTTCTTAATTCAGCGTTCATGTGCTAGAGTTTGGAACTAGACATATATACCGTGTTAGTACCCTTGATTGCTTGGAGGTTCCGTATGAAATGTATTATATGGAGCACATCAAATAGTATTTCGGTGTAGACCGTAGACTGCATTCCAAGTGTTAGTCTTGTTTCTTTCCTAATGTTGTTGAATGTTAACTTCAGCTCCTAAATGTCGCAAATGAACGTGGCGATGTCATAACCTTGGCGGCCGTATTTAAGTGCACGGTGCTACCACGTGGACAGGGACTAACGCTGACCCATGACGACCGTGATTGAGATGTCTTCTAACCTTATTGCTGTACAAGTTTTGGATATACATTAACAAGTGTTGATAAAACAAGAGGGTAACAATTTATTCCCTTCTACAAAGTAGGTGTATTGCATGCGCAATCTACGGTAAATGGACTAGGCGAAGCGAAACCCCGTTAAGCAATAAGACGCTCCTGCGTTAAATGATTGATGCAAAATCCCCGTAATGATTGGAGTGTAAAGAGCAAGATGGGTCCGTCCAACAGGTTTGACTCGACTGCATGCAAGCGAGACTTTTGCCAGATTCCCTCGTGCTCTGGTCCATACACGTTATGCTCTTTCTTTTTCTTAATGTTGCTTCTCAATACAATATACGTTGTACTCGTTCTGGTACTGCAAATTTTGAGCTGTCGCCAAGTCTTCACCTTCTCAGGACCGCTTGTTCTTACTTGAAACAAACATTTATCGGGAGCTAGTCCATTAAGGATTGGTCAAAACATCTTTCTTCCCAGTTGCTGTCACTGTGACCTACGAACAATGCAGTAAGGGGACCTGTAATTAGTGGTGAATATGCCATAAAGCAGGAAGTGCAATTAGCATTTTATTGACTCGTCCTTCTCTGTCCTCCCTGTCTAAATCACACGGCCTATGGTCAAAGGTCATTGAAATGTTTCGTCTTTGGATTGAGTTTCAACTTTTCACCTTAAACGGAGGGGATTGAGTCCATAATTTATTGCCGATCATGGCATGCATGTTTTGGTAGCTGAAAGCATGATTAAGATCAATCAAATCCAACATGAATCAACAGTTATGAAATCTATGCTTTACTAATGCATCTTAATGAACACTGCCGCACGTTTGGGTGACAATTTATGGACAGAATAGGTCTAACACTCATCATTCATGGCCGCTCGTGAGTTGTCTTTAATTAGCGGAGAATGCGGAGATTGAAAAAAGTGGTTTTTTTTTAATGTTCTTATGATTTGTTTTCATCATCTAAGATTGTAATTATTTTTATTGAAAATTTTATAATTCTTTGTAATTTTTGGGAATAAGTAATTCGTACACAAAAAAGAACTATATATTTTTAATTCTTATTTTTAGTCAATATTAAAATGTATATACTTAAGACATTCATGTACATTTAAGGATAAATATTTATAAAGTTAAACATATATACGGCATAAAAGTGTAATTTACATAAAAATATTAATACTTTAATTAAAATTTTAAATTACATGATTTGTTAGTTTAATTATTATTTTTGACTTTTACCTTAATGGATAAGAAAATTTATATATTTAACACTTTTAGAATTTGAAATCGTAAGAATCTAACTTTAGGCAAGAGAGACATTTTGACAAAAAACTCAACAAATTGTTAAAAAAAAGCTCATATCTTTTTATTGAATGATGAAACATCTATTTATAGGCTTGTGTAGACAATTTGTTGTAACAGAATGGGGAATCTGTAATAAATCTATCGGTTCTGTTATCAAGTAAAGAAAAGAAAGAAAATGAGAATAAAACTAGGATGGGCCAAGGAGAAAAGACTTAGACCATCTGGAGACTTGGACTAGACCAAGGCAACCTAAGGAGCTGGAAAGCCCAGTAGGCTCATCTCGAGCCCAAGAAAGAAAAAACAAAAGAAAAAAAGAAAAGAGAGGCCCGATCATCTTGTCTCCTAGCTAGCTCTCCTCGTCGGGTTGGAGGTCTGGAGAAATTAGGGTTCCTTTTGACAAGCCATCGCAAGTTGGGTGGAACATGTCACGAACGACGCCAAGAGCTTGAGTAACAGAGCGTGAAAAGAGTGACGCAAAAGGGCTTTTGTGAAGATATCTGCCAGTTGATCGCCTGACGACACAGGAAGGAGGTGGACGACCCTTCTCTGCAAATTTTCACGAACAACATGGCAATCGATTTCAATGTGCTTTGTTTGTTCGTGAAAAATAGTGTTTTCTGCTATGTGAATGGCTGACAAGTTGTTGCAGTAAAGGTATGCTGGCTGAGGATGGTGAACGTGGAGGTCTTGGAGAAGATATAACAACCATTGGAGTTTACACACGACGGTGGCGAGAGCTTTGTACTCTGCTTCAGACGAGCTCTTGGAGATGATAGCTTGCTTTTTGGATTTCCAGGAGAACAAGGAGGAGTCGAGGATCACATAATACCCAGTGACAGATTTCTGTGAGTCTGGACAGGTACCCCAGTTAGAATCCGAAAAAGCATAGACTTGGAGAGGAGAATTGGTCCGAAACAAAACCCTTGACCTAGAGATCCTTTCAGATATCGTAGAATGCGATGCGCTACCTGCAGGTGAAATTTGGTGGGTCTGTTCATGAACTGTGAGAGCTGCCGTACGACAAAGGAGATATCTAGGTGAGTGGTGATTAAATAGATAAACTTTCCAATTAGGCAGCAGAAAGGTGTTGGATCAGGAAGGTGTTCGCTAGTTGAAGACAATCTGACATCCGAGGCCATAAGTGTGAGAGCTAGTTTTGAGTGCACAAAGCCTGTATCATGAAGTAAGTCCAGTGTATACTTTTGATGACATAAGTTTATACCAGAGGATGACCGTGCTAATTCAAGCCTCAATAAATATTTTACAAGTTCGAGATCCTTGATCTTGAAGGTGTTATCCAGGAATTGTTTGGTGGTTTGGATCAACTGCATGTCATTGCTGGCAAGAAGTAGATCATTAACATAGATCAATAAGATGATGAAAGTGTCATAGAGGGACTTTTGGAACATTAAGTGATCATATTGGGATTGGTCAAACCCATATGAAAGGAAGGTAGAAGTTAGCTTAGAATGCCATTGGCAACTAGCATGCTTCAGTCTATAAATGCTCTTCTTCAGATGACAGATGAGTTCTAGATGAGGAAGAACAAAGCCTGGGGGAGGCTTCATATAAACTTCTTCAAGTAAGTCACCGTGTAAAAATGCATTGTTTATGTCCACTTGACGTAAAAACTAGTTTTTGTTTGCTGCCAGTTCTAATAGAAGTGGTATTGTTGTTGTTTTGACTACAGGTGAAAAGTTTCAGTGTAATCCATGCTTTCTTGCTGTGTAAATCCTTTAGCTACCACACGACTCTTACATCGTTGGAGGCTCCTATTAGCATTATATTTATACCTGTGGACCCACTTACAGTCAATGACAAGCTTTCCTTCAGGTAAGAACTTGAGATCCCATGTTTCATTGTCTTGTAAAGCCTTTAATTCAGCTTGCATGACATCTTTCCATTCTTGGGGGTGAATTGCCTGATGGTAGGTAGTGGGTTCCTTTTGGGAGGTAAGTCTAGCTCAGAGAACTTGATGTGAAGGGGACAAATTGTCATAGGAGATGACTGAAGAAAGAGAATGAGGAGAAGTAAAGAGAATTGTAGGATAGATATAAACCAGTGAGGTGAGATGGAAGTTTAGTTTGTCTTGTAGAGTAACGAATCGGAGGATTCTGTGGTGGTAAAGGTGATAAAGAGGATGAGGGGTAAGGTTGGGTATGTAAAGGTTGCAAAGTGGTAGGGACTGATGGTAGGATATCATCAGTAGCTGAATTAGTATGGATAGGTAGTATAAGAGAAGGAAGATCTGAGGGAATAAGTGAGGTGAAGAAAGAAAATATATGTTCATAAAATTGTACATCTCTAGTTAAGAAGTGCTGGTTAGAGTTGAGGTCAAATACTTTGCAGCCCTTAGTACCTATAGAAAAACCAACAAAAACATATTTCCTCGCCCTTGTATCGAAATTGCCTCTATTTGCTTCTTTTGGCAACCAAATACTTTTAGGGAAGTGAAATCTGGATTAGTACCAAATAGGGCATAATATGGTGAATTGTGAGATAGGAGTGGTGAGGGAATACGATTAATTAAGTACACTGCATGTAGGACACAATCTGCCCAAAATTTTGTGGGCAGGTTAGCTTGCATCTTTAGGGTCCTAGCAATATTGAGAATGTGTTAATGCTTTCTTTCAACTCTTCCATTCTATTGTGATGTTTCAATGCATGTGGTTTCATGCAAAATCCCCTTTTCTTTTTAAAAGTTTGCCATGAGAAATTCCATGTCATTATCACTACGAATAGACTTAACTTGTTTGTCAAATTGTCTTCAACGTAAGAACAAAATCCCTTTATTAATTCTCTGGTTTCTGATTTTTGTTTCATCAAGTATATCCATGTCATTCTACTATGGTCATCCATAATAGTTAAGAAAAATTTATAGCTAAGAAAAGATGGTGTGTGGTAGGGACCCCAAATGTCGATGTGAATTAGATCAAATTAAGCTTTTTCAACAGAAAGATTAGGATGAAAAGATAATTTTCTTTGTTTAGTAAAATGAAAAATATCACATTGTTTTGTGTACTGAAAAATAACTGTTGACTCTTTTCTAGACAAAGTTTGTAGCCATTGGTTAGAAACGTGTCCTATTCTCTTGTGCCATAAATTGTCTTGGGGTGAGGAAACATGACAAAGGATTGGGTTGTGATATTGAGATGATGGGGTGAGATAATAAAGGTCTTTGATTTGTTTAGCAAAACCAATCGTCTTCATAGTTTTAATTTCCTAAATTTGACATAAATGAGGTGAAAAAATTAGTTGACAAGGAAAATAATTAGTAAGCTTGCTAACTAAAATCAAGTTAAAGGAGAATATAGGCACAAAAAGCACATTGGTAAGAGTAAGGGAGAAATATTAATTGTGCCAATGTGTGTCACAGGAACAGAATGGCCATTTGGTAGTCTGACAGTTAAGGAATTCATTATTTTGTAGGTTTGAAGAGTTCTAAGGAACAAATGATGTGATTAGTAGCTCCGGAATCAAGAATCTAGGTGGATGACCATAAATTAGAAAGCATATCAGGTTTGGATGTACCTTTTTGAAAAAGACTGTGTTGATTTGAGGTGCACTGATAAAATTTTCCTTTGAGTCATTTTCCTTATGTAAAATCTGTAGTAATTGTGTGTATTATTCTATAGTGAGGTTATAGTTTGCAGGATCTTGTTTAGACTCCTCGGCAAGGGAAAGACTTTCAATGTCTGAAGAGGGCCCGTCCAGGTGAGCTTCTACTTGTAAAATGTGGTCTAGAATTGGGTGAAAAATTAGGGGGCAACCATTTTTTTTTTTTTGTAGCATTTGGCTTCTATATGACTTGTGTTTCCACAAAAGGTACAAATGGTTTTTTTTTGTTAGAAATTTCTTCTGGTATCAGTTTTGTTAAAGAAAGCTTGTGGCTCAATAACTATAGATGGTAAGGATTGTTGCAATGTGATGTTCATTTGTCCTTCATGCTGTGCCACCAAGACAAAGGCTCTTTTTATATCTGGTAAAGGATTCATGAACATAATATGGGATTTGACAGTAGAAAAAGATTCATTTATCCCTTTTAGGAATCTGATAACATAGTCTCTATCTTGATAGCATTTTAATGTAGTGAGAAAATCACAATAACATTGTGGTTCACACTTGCACTTAGGCATTGGTGTTAGATTAAAGAATTCATCCCATAACATTTTAAAATGGGTATAATAATCAGTTACTGAAAGATTACCTTGCCTGAAATTGTATATTTCCTCTTAGAGGCTAGATATTCTAAATGAATCTGCTTGTGAAAATCTTCCCTCTAAGTCTCTCCAAACTTCCACTGCAGAATCAAACCACATAACACTTTGTGATATAGAATCTGAAACAGATCTTAATAGCTATGAGAGCCCATTGTATTGCATCTTTCCCTATACATGAATATGGGGCCTTCTTTTTGTGGTCCCATCAACGAACTTTAGTTTGTTTTTTGATAGCAGTGCCATTCAGATGGATCTTACCAAGAGTGATAATTGGAACTTGTCAAAAGAGAGGAAACCAGAACCAAAGAAGGATATTCACTGGGATGCAGGAAATAAGGACTGGCTGGATGGTCTTCTGGTTTAAGAAAATTTTGTGTATGTAACTAATGTTGTGTTTGATTTGCAGCTATGCTAGCATAAGAGGGACATGGAGCTCCTAACATGGTGTAGAAGAAGGAAAGGAAAGGAAAAAGATGAAAAACAAAGGAATCAGAATCAAAGAATAGATAACTGATAAAGGATGAGGCCCAAAAAAAGAGAGAGTATCGAGCTACTGAAGGCTACGATACCATGACAAAAAACTCAATAAATTGTAAAAAAAGCTCATATCTTTTTTTTTGAATGATGAAACATTTATTTATAGGCTTGTGTAGACAATTTGTCATAACAGAATGAGGAATCTGTAACAAATCTATAGGTTCTGTTATCAAGCAAAGAAAAGAAAGAAAATGAGAATAAAACTAGGATGGGCCAAGGAGAAAAGACTTGGACTAAACCAAGGCAACCTAAGGAGTTGGAAAGTCCAGTAGACTCGTCTTGAGCCTAAGGAAGAAAAAACGATAGAAAGAAAGAAAAAAGAGGCTCGATCATCTTGTCTCCCAGCTAGGTCTCCTCATCGGGTTGGAGGTCTGGCGAAATTACGGTTCCTCTTTGAAAGCGATCTAGAAGGGGGGGTTGAATAGATCGTCTAAACTTTTTCGCAAAGTTCTATAAAAAAACACGGAATTAATACACACGAAACAATCAAATAAATTAAATAAAGAGGATAGGGAAGAAAAGCAAACACTGTT
>JAOTAX010000163.1:0-17915 GCA_025629825.1 Erythroxylum guanchezii | reverse complement strand
TTATGAATCATATGACATGTGTGAATCTTGTTTATTAGGCAAGATGACTAAGTTACCCTTTAAAGGAAAGGGTGAACAAGCGATTGGAGTATTAAACCTAATACATTCAAATGTATGTGGTCCGATGTCCATCCATGCCAGAAGTGGTTTTCTTTACTTCATTACCCTTATCGATGACTATTCTCGATATGGGAATCTATATCTGATGCATTTGAAAAGTTCAAACAATTCATAAATGAAGTAGAAAACCAACTTGGAAAAGGTATCAATACACTACGATCCGATCGAGGTGGGGAATACTTAGACCAAGAATTTTTAGAATATCCCAGAGATAATGGATTTTATCTCAATGGACTCCACCTTACACACCACAGCATAATGGTGTCGCTAAAAGGAGAAACCGAACCTTGTTGGATATGGTACAGTCGATGATGGGCTTTGTAAATTTACCAAAATCCTTTTGGGGGTATGCACTCAAGACAGCTGTTTATTTGTTAAACAGAGTTCCATCAAAGATAGTCGATGTTATTCCATATAAGATGTGGACTAACAAAAAACCCTATGGACTAACAAAAAACGTATCTTTCTCATTTGAAAGTTTAGGGTTGTTCGACTTATGTGAAGCGGATACAATCAAATAAACTTGATGTAAAATCTGTCAAGTATTTGTTTGTAGGATATCCTAAAAAAGCAATGGGGTATCAATTTTACCTTGCTGAAGAACAAAAAGTGTTTGTTTCAAAACATACTGTCTTTCTAGAGAAAGAATTTCTTTTAAAAGAAGACAATGGGAGCAAAATTGAACTTGAAGAAATTCAAGATGCTCGAACAGATGCAGATCAACTACCTGAACCTGAGATTGTGACTCATACAGATGAAGTAACAGTTCAACCTTCTTCAACACAGGAAGTTTGTAGGCCACGTAGGATACGCTCTGTTCCCGAGAGATATGGATTTCTTGTGATTGAATAGAATGACGTATTGCTCATAGAAGATAATGATCCTACTACCTATAAAGAGGTTCTGAAGAGTTCAGAGTCAAAGAAATGGCTTAGTGCCATGAAAACATAAATGGATTCCATGTATGAAAACCAAGTATGGACTTTGGTTAAGGAATCCGAAGGAATAAAACCTATAGCGTGTAAATGGGCTTTCAAAAAGAAAACCGACATGGATGGTAATGTGATTACCTATAAAACAAAACTTATGACCAAAGGTTTTCGTCAAAGACAAGGAATTGACTACGACGAGACCTTCAGCCCTGCAGCAATGCTTAAATCTATTAGAATACTCATAGCCATTGCTGCTCATTATGATTATGAGATATGACAAATGGATGCGAAGACAACTTTCTTAAATGGAAATCTAGCCAAGGATGTGCATATGACACAACCAGAGGGCTTCATCTCCTATGATGGCGAAAAGGTATGCAAGCTTCAGAAATCCATCTATGGATTGAAATAAGCATCCAGGTGTTGGAATATCCGCTTTGATAAGATAATCAAAGAGTTTGGTTTCTCACAAAATCCGGATGAACCCTATGTGTATAAGAAGGTCAGTGGGAGTGCAATCATATTCCTTGTGCCATATGTAGACGACATATTATTACTAGGAAACGATGTCTCTATGCTACAATATATGAAGATTTGGTTGTCCAACCAATTTGCTATGAAAGATCTTGGTGAAGCAACTTATATCCTTGGGATAAAGATCTATAGAGATAGATCAAAAAGGTTGCTTCGTCTTTCACAATCAACGTACATAGACAAAATGCTAAAGAGGTTTAGCATGGAGTAGTCTAAGAGAGGGTATCTTCCCATGACGCATGGGATAACACTCTCGAAATCTATGTGTCATAAGACATAAGATGACAGGGCGCACATGAATATGATCCCATATGCATTTGCAGTAGGATCTATCATGTACTCTATGCTATGTACGAGACCCGATGTATTATATGCTCTAAGTGTTATGAGCAAAGACCAATCGGATCTTGGTGAGGGTCACTGGGTAGCTGTCAAGAACATCCTCAAGTACTTACGAAGGACTAAGGATGTTTTCTTGATATATGGAAATGGAAATCTAAAAGTGAGCAGGCATACAGATGTCAGTTTTCAATCTGATAAGAATGATTTCAAATCCCAATTAGGTTATATATTCACATTGAAAGGTGGAGCAGTCAGTTGGAAGAGTTCCAAACAAGAGACGACTGCCGATTCAATAATCGAAGCAAAGTATATTGCCGTTTCAGACGCAACAAAGGAAGCAGTTTGGATCAAGAAGTTCATTATTGAACTTGGTTGGTTCCTGGCTGTGATGGGCCCATACAGTTGCATTGTGAAAAAAAATGGGGCTATTGCGCAGGCGAAGGAACCAAGGTCTCATCAACGATCCAAGCACGTACTCTGTAGATATCATATGATTAGGGAGATCATTGATCGAGGTAATGTACAGATAGAGAGAATTCCCACTGAGCAGAATATTGCTGATCCGTTGGCGAAGCCATTATCACAGAAGAGCTTTGATTCTCATGTACTCACTTATGGTATTAGATACCAAGGCGATTGACTTTAGGTCAAGTGGGAAATTTGTTAGAGTAGTGACCTAAAGGTAACCACCTTTAGCGTGTTTTGTACAAAATTGTGTACAGACTTTATTTTCAATAATAAAGGAAGGCATATTTCATTAATTTGGTGTTCATTATTTATGAATTGATATTGATCTATAAGCAAATTAATGAAGTCCATGATTTATGACATAGCATGAAGGAAATTATGATGTGATCATACTACTGATATTTCTATCATGTGCAATTATGTCAGTATCTAAATTATCCCTAGTCATAAGATTAATGAGATTGGACATCGTTAATCTGGATAGACTAGCACATGTCAAACTCCTTGATTTGATCAAGCAGTGGATCTTAGAAACTGTAAATATGAGATGTTTAGAGTTGAGATGTGAATGCTTACTAGAGGTAGTAAGTATATTGGATGACCTACTATGAGATCATCACATGAATGTCCTATTCTAATGTCAGTGATAATCTCATCATAGCAATGGTGCAAGCATCCTTAGACTTCCATTCCTTGTTGCCTTGCAGAGGTCGCTTATAAGGTAGTGATTGGGTACAACTTGAGGTATCCGAAGGTAATTGAGTGACCAATAGAGAATTCACCATTTCTGTGATAGCAGAAGATGATACCCACGGCCTCTTGTCGGGGTCATTACTAGGAAATCTCTAGCCAAAGTACATGTGTCATGAAGAATGTCTTCATTAACATATAGAGTAATGAGTCCCAAGACGAGAACTGATATCACTTGGACTAGATTTGACATAGTCAATTTAGTGAGAGTTGACACTTTGCCCATACTCATAACCAAGTGGAGTATAGCATGGTGAAAGGACGAATTGCGCAACAATTGTCTATGGGAGGGTTCGTGAGATGGTTCGTGGTGAGCATGGGTTCATTCGTCAAACTACTTACTTTCCGGTCAATTGGGGGTTATGATGTGTTGCTAGACACTGCTCATGACTCGCTTGGATTAAGTGTTAATCTAAGTGGCTAACATAACCGGGAACTTAATGGGTCACACGCATAAGAGTGACTTGGAGAATTTGTAAAATGGTTTTGGATAGAGATCCATTATATGGAGAACAATAGAACCAAATGGATCCCGATGAGATTGGGATATGTCCTGATGAGATCGCGATATCGATATTGCTGAAACAGATCTCCGATGTTTTTCCACACCCGGAACTCGGTGGAGACGACCCCAGTGTGGCTGGACCACTTCAACATTTATATATATATATATATATATATATTTGTCAAAGGAAGATAGCTTTTAATAAAGTTACATTTAATGTCTTTTATGAATAAGAGACAAAAGCAGTAAAAGACAAAAGAAGAAAGTGTAATAAGAACAAGAAAAAGTAAGGAACATTTTTCATGGTTCTTCCGAAGCTCCATCATCTTCTTCCTCTCCTCTCCCGTTGCTCTCCATAGAATAAAGGTAAGAGCTATCACACTCTTCTTTGTTCTAGCTATTTCCAGATCAAAGAGTTTGATTCGGATAAAGTCTCCAATCTCTGCGTGAATACCGTTAGAGACGGTATCCTTTGGTCGCTGTGGTTTGAGAATTATGGCACTTCTTTGTATAGACACATAGATCCTGGACTTCGGGAAAATCCTGGAATATTTTTTTTTGTTTTCCGTTCCGCGTGTATATGATGCACGCACCGGGATTTTCCTACAAGTTCTGCAGGATTGCAAGCTACACCTCCCTTTGAAAAATCAAGATCTATTTTGGCACTTGGCAGTGGAAAAATTCATGATTCCCCTTTATTTGAAACTGTGAAATAGGGGTTAGCTTCATCAAACTGAACATCTCTTGTAACATAAAGTTTTCCAGTAACAATATCAAAGCATTTGTTTCCCTTATGAGTTTGTGAATAACCAAAAAAAAAACACTTAATTGCTCTTGGATCTAGCTTATCTCTAGAATTTGTTGTCAAATGTACAAAACAAGTGTAACCAAATACTTTCAAATGAGACATATCATATTCTTTATTTAGCAGAACTTTAAGAGGGCTTTTAAAATCCAAAACTTGACTAGGCAACCGATTAATAAGATAGGCAATTGTTAACACTCCATAAGACCAAAAATGTTTTGGAACAGTCATTTGAAGCATTATTGCTCTAGTTTTCTCCATTAGGTCTATTTTTTCATTTAGCAACCCCATTTTGTTGGGAAGTATTAACACAACTAGTTTGATGCACTATTCCTTTAGAATAACCTAATGAAACTCCCAGTAATATGTGATATTTATGAAGGTCTAATAGTATGCAACTTTACTCCTAATTATTCCTTTAGAAGTAAGAAATTAGTCATGTTATGAGATGTATATTCTTTGCCATTGTTGGTTCGAAAAATCTTAATATGAGCTAAAAAATGATTAATAACCATCACATAAAATTCTTTGAAGTGGTTGAGGACATCACCTTTTGATTTTAAGAAATAAACCAAAGCAACTTTAGAAGGTCATCAATAAACAATACAAAGTATCTAAATCCGTCAATAGAAGAAAGAATAGGATCCCATAAGTTTGAATGTACTAATTCAAAAGGCTTATACGTTTGAGACGATGACAAACTGAAAGAAGTCTAGATGACTCAGAATAACGACAGATCTCAAAATCATGTGTTTCCTTATATAAATCATGAATAATTTTTTAGAAGATAAAATAAAAAGGATGAGCTAAACGTTGATGCCACAAGAGTTCCTATCTTATAGAAGTTGAAAGGACTTGAAAACCTTTAGAGACTTGATGATCAGGAGAGAAATAGTAGAGCCCATTCAAATAAAACCATTCACTAGTCATCTTTTTAGTGACATGGTCCTGAAGCACAACCTTACAAAATATGAATAAAACTTCACAATCAAGAGTTTAAACTAATTTAGGAATAGAGAGTAATTGAAAGGGAAAGGATGTAACAGAAAGGAAATCAGAGTTTATATGGTGTTAGACATAAGTTTGATTTTTTCTTTACCCTTCATAGGAACATTTTGGCCATTAATAACTAACACAATAGAAGATAAATCACAAAAATTCATCAGTTTATGAGACATATGATCACTGGCATTATAATCTAGAACCTATAAATCTTGCAATAAACTAATTTCTAAAGTAGATATAAAGGCTTTCATAATATCTTGACAGTTTTCTACATTTGCACCAGCTAAAAAACCAGTAAATTTGCTTAAAAGTGCAGTAGGTTAATTATGACCTTGTTCTCTTTTTTGGGCATTTACCTGACCATGTTTGTCTTGCAAGTAACGAGCAAACTCATTTAGGAAAGCAACAGGGTTAGCAAAAAAAAGATTAAAAAAAATATGAGTAGTCATATGAGCCTTAAGATTGGTCCTACGCCTTTGATCATTTTCCCTTCTATCAAAACTCATTTTTAATATTTAACTTATGAACATACTAATTTAAGATGCAAATAAACGGTAAGTAGTTCTTACTTTACTGGTATGGGTTATGAGCAGTGTTCTGAAACCCGGACCGGTTATTGAACCGGAGGCCTTACTGGTCACCGATTTGACCGGTTCAACCGGTTCAACCACCGGTCGAACTGGTGTGACGTCATAATTATGCAATAATTATATTTAATTATATATAATATTAAAAATATTAAAAAATACCTAAAAATAAAAATAAATAAAAAATTGTCGAATCGGAACGGTCCGATCGGTCAATTGACCGGTTTTTACCGGTTCGAACTGGTCCAATTCAAAACCGATTTTTTAGGGTTAACCGGACCGGATAGCCGACCGGTCATCGATTGGACCGGTCGGTCCGGTCCGGGTTTGATAACATGGGTTATGAGTAAGGCTTCACTTACTCTTATTTCCAAACATTTATTAATCTTATTGTCACACCAAAGATTTTACATTAGTAAATACAATTAGGCTTAAATATCTTAAATTCAAACTAATCAATAAGATCTATTTTCAAATCATGATTGGATAAAATTCATATTTTTCAGAATACAATTATTTGGCTCTGTCATTTACATTGATCAAGGATGAAAATCACTTTCAAATTTTTGCTTCAATCCACGTGATAATAGAATTGCATAATCCTAAAAAATTGCTGAACTTCTTCTACATATATTTTTTAATGATTTCATGATTTTTTTTCTTATCAAATAATTTATTTTTATGATAAATCATATCTTATATAAGGATGACAATGGGTCGAGTCGGACCAGGACTCGGGCTTGACCCATAGGCTGACTGGCCCTTGGCTCAACGAGCCAGGGGCTACCCAATTTATTAATTTTAAAACAATTCAAAAAAAGATGTTTTTTTTTTATCAAAATGGTCTCATTTTTTAGCTCTAGGTTGGGCCTCAAGTAGGACAGGCCTAGTCAGCCCTGACCCGAGCTTGACCCTAACCAGTGAGCCGGTCAACTAGAGCTTGGTCTAGGCTGGATTGTCATCCCTATTCTTATATTTAATTTAGAAAAGTTGTGATGTTTATAATTATAAAGTTTCATTTTATTAATTTATTATGTGTGCTTATTTATTAATTGGAATGTCAAAGGTAAGAGTTCTCTTCATTTTTAAAGTTAGAAATATCAAATTTAACTTTCAAAACAAAATGAAGTTAGAATGTCATGAATAATGTTATTTATGGAACATTTTAGTTCTTTTTTTAAGAATATTAACTCATTTATTAACTAATTAATCAGTCAAATATTACATAAATTAACTTAATATCAACATATATATATGATTTTATGTGGACAAATCTAATTATGGAAAAATCCAATGATTAAAAAATTCAATCGGTTTGACCGATTCAATCGTAAATAACTTGAACCATCCAACTTGTTGGTTCAATTTATTTTAGTAACTTTTGTTATTAAAAATCAATCAATTTATTAATTAATTGGTCAATTTTATCAATTAATAAGTTTTTATAAACTAAAATAGATTGATTAATTTTTATTTAACAATAATTTTTAATCAAACCTCAAATTCTTCAATATATAAAATAATCTTTTTTAATTATATTTTAAATTCCTTAATTTTATTTAATCTTTTATAATATTTTAATACTAATTAAATATTTTAAACTTTAAATCTTTTGTAATATATGTTTAACTTCCGGTTAGCGTGTGGATATTAAATTGAAACACAGCGTTTCGCTAAGATTGAAACAGAAGCTGTAATTTCAAAATTCTCGAGAATCGCTTGTGAACTTTATCGGAAATTTGATTTTGGTTGTCCAATGAACAAAAAGAAGAATTTCAGGAAAAGAACAATCGAGGAAGACGACCCAAGCAATAGCAGGCCATCCGATGACGAAGAAGAGAGGAGGTAGCTTTCTTTACTGTTAACTATTTGAATACTAATTCCCGAAATTCAATAGTTAGGGTTTTTTTTGCTTTCTTTTGACTATAGATTCGCATGCAATGTGTAAACTTTTAACTACATGAATTGTTAATCATTGGATAATAATCTTAGATTGGCGTTGGAGGAGGTTAAGTTCCTGCAGAAACAGAGAGAGAGAAAATTGGGAATTCCTGCAGTTTCGACGGTGTTGAGTGGAGGCACGACCGTGAAAGTAAGCGAAAGGAACGACGGAGATGGAGAGAAAGATGAATTGGTTCTTCAAGACACGTTTGCTCAAGAAACTGCTGTTATGGATGAAGACCCCAACATGTAAATTGTTGCTGTACCTTTTTTATCTGTTTGTTCCTTTTAATGTTGTTAATTTGGTCCTCTATTTTGCTTTGCTTATCGTTTTGATTAGTCAACACGGCTAGTAGTTATGGAATGTGAACTTTTTGCTTCAAATGAAGGCGGAATGTTTGTTTATGTTGAAACATGGTGTTTTGTGGTTAGGGTGAAGTATGTTGAACAAGAGTTGGCGAAGAAAAGAGGGAAAACCCTTGATAAGATGAGTCGGGCTGAGAATGAGTTACAGAGTGCAGAAGATGAATTGTACAAAATCCCTGAGCATCTAAAAGTGAGTCCTTTGGTTTTTATGACATTCATCTTCTTAATACACAAAGTGGTTGTGCACCCTTAAACAGAGTACATGTGAATCCCTCTTTCCCCTCAAACTATTATTTATCGCCTGTAGGTGCTGATTTTCCTCGACAAGTTTTTGCATTCCTCTTATCCATTTGTTGTGCCATGTGGCTGTTTCTTGAAACTTCTTATTGGCATTGTGCCAGGTGAAAAGGCGAAACTCTGAGGAAAGCTCTACTCAATGGACTACTGGGATTGCAGAGGTTCAGCTACCCATTGAGTATGCCATTTTGCTGTCATTTGTGATAAATTGTACTTTGTATTTTGGCTTATTGTAGTTGCATTTATGTGGTTGAAAAGTGTGGCGGGAAGACTTCTATTTTGATGAGTTGCCTTTACTTGTTTTCCATGGCTTCAGATACAAACTAAAAAATATTGAGGAAACTGAGGCAGCAAAAAAGCTTTTGCAGGAGAGAAGGTTGATGGGCCGTGCAAAATCAGAATTCAGCATTCCATCAAGTTATAGTGCAGACTATTTCCAACGTGGAAGGGATTATGCTGAGAAACTGCGGAGAGGTTACTTCCATTTTTTTCCCTACATCATTTTTTAAAATCTGATTTCCCGATTAATTTATGTCCAGTCTCTCTAGAGATTCTAAACTGCTTAGACATGTGTCACCCTTCTGTTCAAGAGGCTTCCTTCAATGGGTTCACTTGGTTCATTCTTTTACCATACGAGCTCGCTGTTTTCCCACAGGCGTCCTTTTTCTTGTTCTCTCAATCTGCTTTCCTTTCCTCACTATATTCTGTTACATGCAGACCATCCTGAGTTGTACAAGGAGAAAAGTTTACCAGATGATAATGCTGCATCAAAACCTGCTGATAGCAGCACTGATGCAGCAGCACGTAGACAAGCTGCAACTGATGAGTTCATGCTAGAGCGTTTCCGCAAACGAGAGCGCCACCGGGTGATGCGCAGATAACATGCATTTCACAGGCTCAATATTTCCTTTTAGGTAAAACTCCAATCCTGGTTGCGGTGTTCAATTGCAGGTGCTGCAGCAATATGACTTTTCAGCATTGCAAAAGGGTAATGCTCTGGTGGGCTTTTCTGATTCAACCTCTTTATGTCAGTCGTAAACTTACATGGTTTTGTATCGAGGTTTTCAAAAGTCAAGAGTCTCATTTTGCAGTTAAAAGTGCAATCTAACTTGATAAGATGGATGTTCGAAATTGTGTAAAAGGATGCTTTTTAACGTTATTGAATTCCATATGCAAACATTTGTCATCGAGGGTTATAACTTTTATGTCCACGAGTTTCACTGAGACTATGATGCCATCTCGTTTTAACACATTCATAAATCTTAGTTCCTTGTATGGTTATTATATATGTAGATAAAATTATTCGGAATTCAATTTTGTTCTTGGGGTTCTTGGGAACCTAGAATGTTTAGAATCAGACCAGAACGCATGTTCATCTTGGTTCACATGTGAATTGGTTTTAAAAAGGAGGACCTTAAAATCGCTATTCTCATCCTAGCTTTCGCGATGATACTTGGGCAGTAGCTATTTCTGCTTACGTTATGAATCGTCTGCTGGTCTTGCAAGTTGCAAGCCATTGTGTTTGCAGGAACTATGAAGTGGTTCCGTGTACACGGCCATTACCAAACGACACAAGCGCACTGGCCCTTGATTCTGTACAGAAACAAAAGAGAATGTCAAATCTGTTTTGTACGAGTAACAAAGCCTCAATTATACTTGTACGGATCTTTTTTATAAAAAAAAGCCAGAGCGAATCTTTTATAGCAAGTTAAAAAAGTACATTGTAGAAGATGCAAACTGTTGGGCTTCATTCAGCAGTGCTGAGCCACAACCAGGCTTATACGTACGTTTATTTAATTACAGTGTCTAATCACACAATTGAGAGTTTATTGTTCAGGTATGATCTGAAAGCCACACACGCCATTAATGAGGAATTTCTAAACTTAAACTTCCTTCACCAAAAACGCCGGGGGAAAAGGAAAGAAGAATAGGCATCTACGTGACTTAGAATTGGACATTGCTTTTGAAGGATTGACCGAAACGCCAATTAGAAGGAGCTACGCTAAGTCGCTAAGTGCTGTACGGATCTTTCCATCACTAGTTTGGACTCTAATCGACAAGCTCTGACCATTGAGATAGCTTAGGCTCTGCCAACTGACACCCCAGTTCCTTGTCATAGCTTCCCATCTATTTGATTTAGATCCTTTGATCCAAACTTGGGAGATCTCTCCAGCTCCACCCACATTTGATATAAGCACCAGCTCAAAGTAATCCCTTCCATTGATGGTGAATCTGAGGCCACCACTTCTCACTCTGTCACCATAAAAACTTAAATCATCAATCTGATTATTAAGATAAGAAGTTACAAGTGGGTATAATTAGTGAACATACTTTCTGTACAGAACAGGTACAATTCCTGCCTTGTAATTGGCAATAGTCTGGAAGGCAGGTTGAGACATGTCGAAGTGTGTTCTTGGAGGATTGCACCAGCCTCCGTTGTCACTAGGGAGAGCGTAATTTGGTGGACAGAAATTTGTAGCAGTGATTGTAATGGATGTACCCTTGAGGCACCACTGAGGGACCTGGGTTGCATCGCAGACTATCTGATAGCACCCACCACATGACTTGCCATTGTTAAACAGAGCCGTACTGAGTGCAGCTGTTTTGATTCCATAGCCATCTGTATAGAGATTTCCATACCCACCATAAGCGCCACCTATAAGATCAGCATAATCCATAACACAGTTAGCGCTGATCACTTGACAGAAATTGCAGAGAAGGATATTTAATATGCTTACCCATTGTACCAGAAGCATCACTACCACCATAAAAAGTTGCATGAGCTCGCAGCCAAGCCCCTGCCACTAACTCGAGGCTTGTGAAAAGCAGTCCAATGCATAGAATGAAGTTACTGAACACGTAAAGCCTCGCCATAAAGGAGAGTGAAAAATATAGTTTTCGACAAGATTGAAAGATAGTTTGATAGTTGAGATGCCTAGATATCCTATCTATTTATAGTCACTGCCAATATCGTACTATGCTGCTATGCTATGATTTTGTCAGGCTCATTAAAATTTTTTCCTGCAATAGAAAACCACGATTGCAAGTCAGTTGACTATGCACATTTCGTTATCGGAATATTAATTACCTTTACAAGTATGATCAGTCTTTGAAGGTGACAGTGATCATGCACCTGATTTTCCCTTGCCCTTCGTTAAATCGGCCCAAGGGTTCTAGTTTTAGCAGACTAAATCCGAGCCTCTCCACATGCCATGATGCGTAAGTTCAAGTTATCTGCAATTTGTCTGCATAGCAACATATAATAATAACAATAACAATTATAGTACAACTGAGATGCAAGTTGCGTATGAAATGGCTTTTGTTTATAGACCAAAATTCTTCATTTCAAACCTCAATTAATTACTATTAACAGCAAATGGTTAGAACAGCTGAACAAATCAAAGTCAACTCCGTCCAAGCTCCATTACTTGCTTATCAAGAACCAAGCATATGTTCTGTATAAAATTATAAGTACGGTGTTCAACGAGAAGATGCTAGTTCTTCAGCTAAACGTGCGTATCTCATGATTAGGGTGCCATAACTCATGGCATATCTAGAGGCACATTCACGTGTATGTCACATGGGTGATGACATCTTGAGTGATATCACTTCCCAGAACCTATGAATTCTTCACATACGAGTGAATTGAATTGCCCAAAAAACAACCACCTCAATTTGCCATCAACTTCGTACACAGCCCCAGGTTTTGCATTGCAGATTCAAGTTTGTGGTTTGAATCTTTGTGCGTGGATGATGCAATGAGTTTGCGACTTTCGTAGAGAAGAATCAAGATTGACAAGATCATTGATTGGATGGTTCAAATTAACGTTTAACGTTATTGATTTATTTTTATATATTTTATTAATTACATTTAATACTCTAACACTAAAAATAAATTTCCTAAAATAATTACTTAATAATTAAATTCATGATAAAATCATAATTAATTAATTATGAATTTAAATTGTATTTAATTATTATTCTTAAATAATTATTAATCATAAAAATTAGCATACATTACATTTAAAAAAAATACTTAAACAAATTAAGGATTTCGTTTCAAGAGTTGATGCCGATGTGTCCAATGGTAGCGAGGAGCTGATGTCGGCGAGAGAGATGTGACGCCTTGTTGCCGATGATACGTGATGCAAAACGAGGTGCAACCAGCAGGCTCCTTAATAGCATTTTTTTTATTAAAGGGAAAAACAGACAAAGTTATAAAACAAGTCTGGGGAAATAGATCCTCGACTGATCCTCTATCAAGAGATGTTGGCACCCTATAGGTGTAGTAGCAAAAGTTGTGACCCTGACTGAATAATGTTCTGCGTGAGTAGCAAGCCAGTCAGCACATCTGTTGCTCTCTCGATAAATGTGGCGATGAACAACAATCCAGTTTCGCGTGAAAAGTTCGTAAATACCCGTGACAATGAGGTGGAGGGCTGTGGAGCGGATGACCGAGGATGAGATGAGATGGTGCACCGCGGTAGAGTCCACCTCTACTTCCAATCGTCGGAAGCCTAGGTCCCAGGCTAGCGATAGTCCTACCACTCCCCAGAGTTCAGCAAATGTTGTATCACACCAACCTAGGTTCTGGGAGAATCCACCAAGCCAGTTGCCGTCATGATCGCGTAATATGCCACCTGCTGTAGCCGAGCACTAAGGGCGATTACTGGCGCCGTCAGTATTCAGTTTTGCCCATCCTGGAGGCGGTTTGCTCCAACCTATGACTCGTTGTTGCCGGGGAGGGGATCCTGTAGTTGCCCTGCATTGCCACTCGGAAGCCTGGTGGATTTAATCTGCAAAAGACAAAATGAGACAAATAGGTAAAGAAGGCTAAGTGAAAAGCTCATAAAAAAGAGACCGGTTCCGTCACGTTCAGAGGAACCAGCAAGACGTGCCAAAAATAACCGCCCAATCGTGACCCAAAACACGTCGGTGGTGGTAGAGGTTGTGCAGGAGCCATTGTCGACCTAGCATGTTGAAGAAATCGATACTGGTGAGATCCACCGGTAAAGCGGCCCACACTTGTCGAGCATTGAAGTAGTCCCGAACAACGCGAAGAGAAGATTCTTCGAGATGGCATTGAGGGCAGGTACTGTCGGTAGTGAGATGCAGGCGAACTCTATGTTGATTTTAATAGTGAATAGAAGTTCACAAGCTTAAATGCGAAAAGGCAATGACAATGCAAGAACCCTAATGGGGTGCGTCTGATATGTAGGAATATCAATGGGCCGAGATAGGTCGGCCTGTAGCTCGGCCCAGTCACGGGCTGACCAGCCCAACCTACTATATATTTAAAAAAAACGTCAGCTCATACCTCAGCCGGATCACGGGTTGACCAGCCCAACCTACCATATATTTTTTAAAGAAAAACGTAAAAAACGACGTTATTTTTGAAGTAATGATCGAGCTACGGGCCAACCTGTGCTCAGCCTGTGGCCGGATCAACCCGGGCTAAAATTGGGCTGAGCCAGGCCACATTTGACATCCTACTGATATGTCCGACAAGTGTTGTGAACGTGTCAATTACAGCCAGTGCGTTGACTATGAAATTACTAATATTCCTAAATGGATTTTAATTTTTTTAAAATCAATTGAAAACTGATATAAAAGGGTAACTTTTTATTAGGAATAATTGGAGAATCTAATTTAGTTTTTGAAGAATTGAATTATTAAATTAAATAAGTTATCAAATCAATAGTTATAATCAAAGCAAAGTTTTAAAGGATTTTTTTATAACTATATTATGTAAAATATAATTACTATAATGAGATTAAATTAATTATG
Organism: Erythroxylum guanchezii; assembly: GCA_025629825.1. Taxonomy (NCBI): domain Eukaryota; kingdom Viridiplantae; phylum Streptophyta; class Magnoliopsida; order Malpighiales; family Erythroxylaceae; genus Erythroxylum; species Erythroxylum guanchezii. The sequence goes on along the minus strand of JAOTAX010000163.1, from coordinate 3,476 downwards.
AAAAATTTAAATCTATTAATTTAATATTAAATACAAGTTGATAACATGTTTGTTGCCTACTATTATTTAAATTGGAAACTAAAGTTCTATTTTTTATAAAGCTTATTGATCAAACTTAAGGTTCATTAAACCCAAATATATTTTATTTTAAATTAGTGAGTCATACTTAACTAATTTTATATGATTTGAATGAGATAATTCATGATCATGTAAAATTAGAGACATGATTAAGAACAATATATATAATATGTTTTGATAATAAGTTGTTACATAATTGATCTAAGAATGAAATAGGATGTGATTAATAAGTATGTTACCTACTTAATTTGATTTGGTTATTTTTTAGCAAACTTAAGGTCAACTAAATTAGAATAGGATTGTAGCTTACTAAAAAAATTATTTGATAAATTCTCAAATTAATAGTGAGATCAAACACTGTTTAAAATAATTGGAGTAATCAAATATTTTATTGAATTCCTTATTTTATTTAGTTTTATAACTTAAGCTAGTTCTTGTTCTTTTATGCAATTTTGGTTGTTAGATAAAATGAGTAACAATTTATCCCTAAAGTATATCATAGATGTTAACAAGCTTTCTAGACTGGTTTCATCATAGCCCAATATATGGAAAGAGTGGTACTTAAGCTTAACCCTACAAAAACTCTAGGTCCATATGGCCTTAATGATCACTTTTACCAAACAGGCTGGCCTTTGATTAGAAATTTGGTTACAAAAGCTACTTTGGAGTTTTTTTTAGAATGGTAAGATTCTTAAGAAAGTTAATAAAACCTTTATAAGCTTGATTCCAAAGGTCCAACACCCTAGCTTCCTCAGTGACTACGGGTCAATATCATGTTGTAACTTTCTCTTTAAAATTATCTCAAAATTATTGACCTCAAGAATGAAGAAAATGGTGAGCAATATGATCAATGAAACACAAGGGGTATTCTTAGAGGGAAGTCATATTGGAGATAGTGTTTTACTATACATGAGTTGTTCAAAGGCTATGGTAAAAGAAACTCACCTAAAATAATACCCTAAAGGTAGATTTTCAAAAAGCATATAATGCAATCAACCATACTTCATTTTATAAGTATTGGAAGTTTTTGGAATCCCGTAAAAATTTAGGGAATAGATTAGAGGATTTAGATCTAAAGTGCTCAGTGAGCTTGAATAAGCAACCTACCAAGCTATTCAAGGGTAGAAAAGGCTTGAGACAAGAGATCTTATATCTCCTTATCTATTCATCATATGTATGGAGGTACTAACAACATTGGTGAAATACAATATTTCCCTAAGCTCTCATTTTTACTACTACAGTAAATATAAAAAAACTTGGATTGTTTAGCTTGAGCGTTGTAGATGATCTCCATATGTTCTCTAAAGCTAATGATAGGTTAATCTTTACACTAATGACATCTCTTTATATGTTTAAAAAGCTATATGATCTCCAAATCAATTACAAGAAAAGTCAACTAATCATTTCATCAAGTAACTTTAGTAATGTTGGCTGGTTGCTAAGGATTTGTGGATTGCAAATTAGTGAACCTCCATTCACTTACTTAGGACTCCCTTTATCCGCTAAAAGATTACAACATAGAGACCACACCCCTCTATTAGAAAAACTGCAAATAACCTGGTATAATAAGGATATACCCTACTCAAGTAGAGTAATATTGATAAAGTTAGTCTTAAACTCCTTACATGTATATTGGTCAACCTATATGTTTCTTTCAAAGGGAACGATCAAGTCATTAAAAACATTAATGAGATGTTTATTATAGGGATGAAGAAGAACAAGCAAAACAAAGGCTAAAGTAAGTTAGAAGGAGGTCAATAAACCAATTTTAAAGGGAGGACTACGGATAACCTTTATTAACTTTATAACAAAGTGATCATTACTAAAAGGTTATAAGGATTATTAGATAATAAAAGTAACATATGGATTAAATGGATAAATAAATACCTCATAAAAGACAGTAACCTATGGGAAATCCAACTAGGACAAAGACCACTTAGTTTATGTCCTAACTCATTAAGTTAAAAAATAATTTGACTAGGTCCTTTTAAGTATGTGATTAGAAGTTGAGAAAGAGCTTCCTTTCTTTATGATAAATGGAAGCCTTTGTACTTTACTAACCTACAAAGGGACTGGCAGAATAAGATCCCTACGAATTCTAAGATAAAAGATTGGATATGTGGGAATCAATGGTGTAACTTCCCTCAAGAAGCAATAATAATATTACCAAGCTACAACCTTAATTTTAAGAAAGAAGATAAATACATTTGGCTTTAAAACTCATTTAAGAAATTAATTGAGGAGTTATGCAAAGTACTGAGAGGAGGGGAGAGGGTGAGATGACATAATACAGTATGGAACAAAAATTTGATGCCTAAAATGTCCTTCCTAATGTGGCTAGCTATCAAATAAAGCCTATTAACTAATAACAAGTTGGAATTTCCCAACATTCTAACCATTTGCATGCTATGTAAGGAAGCCACTAAATCAACAACACATCTCTTCTTTAATTATAGTTACTCAAGGTGGATATAGGATAAAGTGCAAGAAATATGCCACATTCATAATAAATGCTTCATCTATGAGGACATGTTAGAATGGTTAAAGTTAGATAAAACAATAAACAAAGGAGATAGGATTGTATTTATCATTAGTATGGGAACAACTATTTATAAAATATGGGTAGAATAACACTAGATGTTTCAGAAGTTGTAAGGGCACTAAAGAGGTAATTCTTAAAGAGACCATATAGTAGATTAGAGAGAAATTCATAATCAAGAGTCAAGACGTTGCAACTAAGTATAGTAAGAACATACGGAATCCCTAATCATACTTCTATAGTTTAACAATGAAGGTTCCTGACTAAGAATACACTATAAGAGGGAGTTGAGAATGTTATTAGCTCCAATAAAAGGCAACGGTTAATCTCTTAAGAAATAAACTACATGAGGTAAAATATAGAATGACATAAGAAGAATTTCAAGGAAATCTCAGTGCATGTATTTTCCAAAACTACCAATCTACTAAACTTCTTATAATATCTTAGATGTTGGTTCAAAATAAGAGAAAAGTGAACACTTACAAGAGGAGTCCACTAAATGGTCAGAGAACAATCTAATAAGGAGTGCAACGCTATAAAATGCAAATCTTTTCCTTCAAAGATTACAAACTTTTCGTTAGTCAGTTAATGTACATTATAATGAGGCTTCAATGCTAGGTTAGTACAAAATATCAAATGTTACAAAAAAACTTAAAGAAAAGATCTTACTCCTATCCACCCGGAAATACAAGGTGGTTCATTCCAATATGATAATTTTTGCCTTTGCAGCTAATCAATTAGATGCAAACTAATATATGACATTATTTTGAATTAATGAAAATGCTTTATTTATCTTTATGTATTAATTTAATTAATATTTTATGTTTTAATACTAAAGATAAAATCCTTGGAATAATTA
>JAOTAX010000162.1:105786-121713 GCA_025629825.1 Erythroxylum guanchezii | reverse complement strand
ATTGAAGATAGCAACTTGGAGCTGATCTGAAGCTCACATCTTGGTGAAGTTCTTCCCATCTCCAGCTGAACCATCAACAAGAAACACATAAGATAGGTATATAGTTTCACAAGCAACAGGTACAACAAGCAAATGCCTTGATGTCCACTACCGTTCTATCTGAATCGTTACATGACTGATGTTGTACTCCCTTCTGATATAGTTTATTACATTTTCCAGCACCAAGTCTGCATTTGCTTCTGGTTTGACTTTGACATGACAAGCCAAGAGAACCTTGCCCACTGTAATGACCCATATATGCAGTTCGTGAATGGCGACTACTTCTTCCATCTCTAACAGGCCCTCTTCAAGTTTTGTTGCATCTACTTCTCGGGGAGTGCTCTCCATCAAAACTTCAAGGATGTTCGGCAGCATTTTGATTGTTGTTCCCAAGACTATGACTGAAAAAACTAGTGTGCAAATCAGATCAACTATCTTCCATTTTGGTCTATACCAAATGATAGCACCTCCAATCATTGCCCCAATACTCTGTATGGAATCCCCGAGTACCTGAAGATATGGTCCTTGTACATTTATGTTCCGATGCTTCTTTTCATGCTCTTCTTTATCTGGCAAAGGTTCAGTATGCTCTTCACGAGCAAGTAGGTGCTCATCCCTTGAGTGGTCTTCATGATGATGGTGCTCATCTATTGAATGCTCCTCATCACGATGATGATAGTTATGGTGGTCGTGGGTGGTAATTGTCATTCCATGACTGTGACCAATACCATGATTGTGATCATCATGTCCGTGCTTATAATTATGGCCTAATAAAAGAGCCATGATAATATTCACTTCAAGACCAAACGCAGCAACTATGAACATAAGGAAACCGTTCACTTCACCTGTGTCATTTATAAGCCTAACTATGGCTTCATAAACTATAATTCCTGCAAGCAACCAAATGAGTTGTATGGAAACAAATGCTCCTAGAATTTCAATCCTGAAAAATCCAAACAATTGACGGGGTGTGGCTTCCCAGCCAGCAGCCCACAAAGAGAACGAGGAAATAGCAAAAGCCGCAATATCTGAGAGTAAATGTGCAGCATCAGTCAGTATTGCTAAACTATTGGTTTTGATACCACCATCCACTTCAACACTCATGAAGATCACACAGAACATCACTGCCATCCATAGCTTGCGCATAGAGCTGATCGCTCTTTGGCATCCTTGGAAATAGTTCCTGCGTCTGAGAATCCACATGGTACTTCATTACATATCTTGCTGCCTTTAACAGCAGTATCCCCAGCAGGAACATCAGCACCTATCTCAATGATACGTCCAGGTTGAGGATTTTGTGCTTCCATCTGCAATTTACAGAAGTATTACTTCAATACTAATGGTAAATGCCTGAGCTACACAAAGAATACATCCTAAGCTTTTCGTTTCAACCACATCTACGTACCTGCCAAAGACTATTTGAATTGATGAATATTCTTCTCCTTAATGTACATATAACGGTCTTGAATAAACAAAGATCCTAGAGTCCAATTGACTAACAAAGGTACTGTTTTCAATGAAAATGCAAATTGAAGTCGATGCGAAAGGGAGCATGCAATAAGCGCCTAAAGCAAGAGTGTATCTCCTAGCACCAAGCCCAAATCTATCAAATTGTTATTTTATGCTCTTGCAGTCAATTAATTAGATGCAAATTAATATATGACATTATTTTAATTAATGAAAAGATTTTATTTATTTTTATATATTAATTTAATTAATATTTTATGTTTTAATACTAAAGGTAAAATTCTTGGAATAATTACTGTGTGATTGAAATTATGATGAGATCATAATTATGGGATTCGATTTATATTTATGTATTATTCCTAAATATTTCTAGTTCTAGTTTCATCAAGACGAGATATTGTTGAAACGGTAAAAATAGCACACATTATGTTTCTTTCTTATAAAGAAAGTAATTGATATCATAAATTAAAGTATAGAGATACTTAAACTAATGTATGAGTGATTATTAAAGAATAAGTCACTGAACTGACTCGATTATGAGAATTCATGATGGAATATTACTTATGTGTCTATGGATTATCTCATAATAATGATTGTATAATTGATCATCAGATTTGAGTTTACCAAGGTATCTTGTGGGGATTGCTGTATTTTGATGCTGCTTATGATTCGTTTTAGGATAATTCAGTCGGTAGTAATTAGATATACTATGAACCATATAAAGATAGTTGAGTAAGTCAATATAGGATTCGTCTCTCTAAAATAATTAGAAAAAATATTTTATTGTTCTTGATTAGTAATTATTTATGGAATTCTCTTGCCAGAGTGAATTGACATTTGAAAATGTGTTTCAAATTTCAATTATAAATCAATTACTAATTAGTAAGAATGAATATGATTGAATGATAAGAGTAGACACTGTATTCATACTCTGTCCAATTAAAATATTGAATGACGAAAGGATTAAATTATACATCATAGCCATGTATGGACAGGTTAAGTCAATCACTTTGACATTCCTAATATTTCGATAATCATGACATGCTGCTAAACGTCAATCATGATTTATGATTATGAATTGTTTAATTGGAGAATTAAAGATAAATTAAAAGGAGTTTTAATTTATCTAATTCTAATTGTGAATTAGAATTATAATTTATAATCATTACCAATTTATTAGGAACCTAGTGGGTCACACATCAAAGAGCAATTTGTGAAAGAAAAATCAATTTAATTAAGTTGGACTTAATTATAAAGTTTTTGGGGATCAAATATGAGATATTTGATTTTATTAAAATTAAATTAATTATAATTATAATTTGATTTTAATTATAATTAAAGAAATTTAATTTTAATTAAAGACCCTTATGATTTTTCTATTTATAAAGGGAAGAACATTTTAGAAGCCAGCACTTTGTCTTCTTCCTCTCAAATTAATCTTGGGAATTGCTCTGTGGATACCATTAAAGGTTGGATATTTAAACAGCTCGTGATTGATCAATCGGAAAAGGTTTCAAAGGTTTTTTAAAAGGAAGATGAATAAGGTACAATTTCTAATTTGTTTTGTGTTTTATCCAAGTTTATTCAATTATCGGGATCCACTGCATCCATGATTTGATCGCGGTTAGATTCTAACACAGATAACAAATGGAGGTAGTTTGAAGAGAAGCTTGCCTAACTAGAGCAACATGCTTCAACAAATACCTATTCCTAGACTGTGGTCATAACAGTACAGTTGCAAAAAGACTCACTAGTAGGAAACATGCTTCCAACAGAAAGATGACTCTACTTGTCCTTTTATGGACTAAAGAGGAGTTCCTCAAGATCATCCTTATTTCACATCAAGAATTAGTAAGCATAACCATTAAAATAAAAAAGAGCAAACCATCACGATTACTCCTGCGAAATATTCTACTTAAAATCAATTGTAAGCCATCTTAATTGTAGAAAGATCCTAACTCATTACACCAGAATGTAGAAAAAATTAAAAGGCTAATTGTTCATATTGTTCATACTGAGCTATGGAATGCCTGTTATCCCAGATAGTAAAAGTTAAACAAATAGTTAATGACAAGTAAAAGAAATACTTTGCATGGCTGAGAGCAACATTTAAAGTTAGTAAAATTTTCCCATCAGGACTTCCTAACAATGGCACCCATGAAGATTGTAGCACTCGTTTAACCAAATCAACCACCGTAAGACAAGCCAAAACCGTTCTAAACAACATAAAGATAATAGTCTTAAACGAAACAACCTCATTAAAGATTGAACGAGTTTAGCACCAACATGAACATTAATATGCACATTGAAAAAAAGCAATGAACAAGAACAACCCATCAAAGTCCACTTCTTGTCCAAGAACGCAACAGTTGACAATAGAGTAAACCATAAATGTAGGCAGCAAGTCTCCAGAGTCCAGAGAGTAGGTGAAACACTCGAACTTTACCACAAACAGAAATTTAGAAAAAGAACTAAACCATACACATCAACCCACCAATGTATAGTTGGAGAATGATTTTGTTTAAAATGTAGTCTTTGTTTAAAGATAAAATTTGGGAGTAGTAAGATAGAGTAGTAAAGATAAGATCTATTATTTATTAGAAGATAAAATTTTATTTGTTAAGATAAAGTTGTTATCTGTTCAGATTTAAACTTTTAAATTTTTGATTTGTTTGCTTAATATTTACCAAGATATTAGCTAAGTTTCTTATTTCGTCGCCTATATATTTAGGTTTTCAACATTACTGTGAAGTGCAACTCATCAATAAATTGCCTCTTGCATTATCTCTATTCTATTCTATTTTTTGGTTAAATTCTGGTTCTAAAATCCAACATGGTATCAGAGCTCTCAAAGATCTTGAGGGACCCATTAGTGATTAATGCTTTACAAGCTCGAGAGCAAAGAAGGGCAATGAGAAACCAAGAAAGTGGAAAGATGGTGGAGGGAGCCTATCTAGCAAAGGTTCCGTCATCAAAGAAGAAAGATAGCATTCCTCAATGTGGAAATTGTGAGAAGTTTGGTCATGAAGAGAAAGATTGCCAGCATAAAGGGAAGTCTTGATGCTTTAGGTGTAAACGATTTGGACATTTGAAAAAGGATTGCAAGTTGAACAATGGAGAACAATTAAATACAGTGCAAGTGATTGAAGAAGAGATCCTCTTTTAGTTGGTGAGAAGTGCACCAAGACACATCATAGAGAGAAGTGATCTATGGAGACAAGTGATGAGAGATGTACTCATGTTGAAGAATGGAGAGAAGTGCTCCAAAGAAAAGAATTGTGGAGAGATGTGCTCCAACTATTGAAGAGTGATGGGAAGTACATCATCAAATTCAAAAAGTCTTACAACTTTGAATCAAGAGGAAATGTTGGAGAATGATTTAAAGTTGATAAAAATGTAGTTTTTGTTTAAAGATAAAGTTTGGGAGTAGTAAGATATAGTAGTAAAGATAAGATCTATTATTTGTAGAAGATAAAATTTTATATGTTAAGATAAAGTTGTTATTTGTTAGGATTTAAACTTTTAAATTTTTGATTTGTTTGCTTAATCTTTACCGAGATATTATCTAAGTTTGTTTTTTTATTGCTTATATATTTAGGCCTTCAACATCAATATAAAGTGAAACTCATCAATAAATTGCCTCTTGCATTATCTCTTTTCTATTCTATTCTTTTTGTTAAATTCTGCTTCTAAAACCAAATATATATTGCATCAACTCTTTATTAAAATTTATTAAAAAAATGCAGGTTCAAATTCATCCAGTTTTTAGATTATGCTCGCATCAAATCAACCTTTTAAGATTGTTGAGTTTGGTAATCAAATACCAATAAGACGGTGGTTGTGAAAGAAATGAATTTGGTGGTATGCATATTTGGTAATATAAGGAATGTAATCTTTAGATATTTTATTCTATTTTTGGAATTATTTATATTTTAATTTAATTGAGATATCTTTTGTTATAAGGAAGTTGATTTGGTATATGATTTCACTATTTTGAAATAAGTAGAATTTTTGGAAGTTAAGATATGTGTGGAAGAAAGGAATCCTAAAAGATATAGAATCCTAAAGGAGGAAGGATTTGTTATAGATAAACAAGCAGTCCATGGTATGGCACAACAAGTAACCTATGGTGTGACACATCTATTGATTTTTTCCTGTCGTATTTTTAGGGTGGTTTAGAGATCAATTACAATGTTCTATCAATGATTTTCGTAGATCAACTACAAAGTACACATCATATTTTTTTAATTTAAAGACTCTCCATGATTATGGTTTTATGTGGTTGCACACATAGGAGAGTGTTCTTTGACTCAAGTGCTTTTTGTTTCTCTTATTCTTGATTTAATCACTTGAATTTTTTTTGTTTCATTCATTGTTTTAAACATCCTCTGTTGAGATTAGCTTGAAGTGGTTATGCTATTAGGTATGAGATACTTTCCAGGGTGTGAGTATGAGTGGATAATGTCAAAAAGTGAGTGGTGTCGACTCCGTAATAACCTTGTGTAAGCTTATTGTTCTATAATGAAAGTTGATTAATCTAGGTGAGGGCCCTGTGGATGTAGGTCATGTATGCCAAACTATGTTAACAGATTTCTTATGTTGATTTATTTGTTGCACATTTAATTTTTCTATTTATGATCAGATTCTAGAAAATCTCAATTGCTTGCCTAGTAGCTCTATGATAATTAACCGTAAATTTCAGTTAGAAGGAACAATGATAGAACATAAATTGTACAGAACTTCGACCTTAGGTTTTTCAATTGGTATCAGAGCTTGGTTCACCTAATCAAAACTTGGTGTGACAAGTTGGTGTAGATCAGTGTTTCGTACTTATAACTACTAGAGAAAGGGTGTCAATCACTAGGACACCTTTACTAGATGGCTTCAACTATCCTGCTTGGAAATCAAGAATGAGAGTGTTTATTCAAGTACAAGGGACTAAAGTCTGGACTTCTGTGTTCAAAGGTTGGAATCATTCTATGACAACTAATGAAAAGGATGGAGCGGTACTTAAAGATCCGTCTAAGTGGACAAAAGGCTAAACAAGAGGGAGCGCTTGGTAACTCTCTAGCAATACATACAATTTTTAGTGATGTGGATGAAGGACATTGTAATATGATATCAGCGTGTGAATCAATAAAAGAAGTTTAGGACATATTACAAACTATACATGAAGGATCACAATTAGTAATAGCATCAAAACTTCAAATGTTGGCTATTAGATTTGAAGAGCTTAAGGTAGAGGAAAGTGAAACTATTGGCTACTTAGCACATCAACTTTGTAAGAAGTACTCAAATCTGAAACTGGTCAAGAAAATCCTATGATCGTTGTCTCCTAGATTCATATCGAAGATTGCAATTATTGAAGAAGCTCACAACATCAATGAGTTATCTCTGGATAAGGTAATTGCAATTATCACAAACTTCAAGATGAAACTGTTGAGAGACAAATGTGAGAAGAATAAAGGAAAGTTGCTAAACTTGTGTATGATTCAAGAGATGATTTCGATGAAAATGAAGATTTAGTGTTGCTAACAAGAAATTTCAGCAAGTGGTTAAAGAAGCTGAAGAAAGATAGACCTGAGCTCAGACAGAGTGGTGGAAGTTCATCAAACTATAACTTCAAACAACAAGTAAGAACTTAGAAAGTTAAAAGAAAAAGGGCAAAGAAGATTCAATATTATGAGTGTCAAGGTTTTGGGCATATACATGTGGAGTGTGCTAACACTCTTAAAAAGAAGAAAAGGAAGTTTTACACTAGCACTTGGAGTGAAAACGAATATGAAAGTGAGTACGGCAGTAAAAAAGAAATTGTGAGTCATCAAGCTACATTGATTGCTTTATATAAAGAAAGTCCAGTTGCCTACTTAGTAGCAACCAGGAAAGAAAATGATGATGAAAATACAAATGTTTCAGTATTAAATTCTAATTTAGATAGTGACAGCAATGATAGTGACTTACAATTTAAAAAGGAAGATATTTGCAAGGCCTATAAACTGACGTATAACAAATAGGTAAAGACGTGTAAACACAATAAGAAGTTAAAATGGAAGAATTTTACCATGAAAGATGTTATTCAAGATTTAGAGATAAAATTATTGTAAATAATAGATGAACTTGATGAAACCAAGCTAATAATACAGAGAAAGGAATAAGAATGTTGAATGGTGATACCGAGAAGTTAGACACATTGCTAGAAATTGGCAAAAGCAAAGGGGATTTTCAAGGTGTTAGATATAAAAGTGAATGCTCTCAGGTGAATAATGAGCAAAATGGTGAAGTTAGATTTGTAAAAGAGGCAAGATCAATTAAGCAAGGAGAAATTTCAAAAAGAAACAGAAAGTTTGTGCCTACATGTCACTTTTGTGGCGTAAAAGGTCACTTAAGGCCAAATTTCTACAAGTTGTTACAAATGCTATTTTATAATGCTCAACATAAAAATTCCAGACATTCTTGGAAGAACTATCAACAGCAGAGACTACCAAAGCAGATTGGGTTAGAGAGAATTAATCACAAGCACTTGTGGCTCTTAAATCTATATGTGTCGCTTCTCACAATGGACGGTTCTTTGACAACTGGTGTTTAAGGCATATAACAGGTGAAAGAAGCCCTTTGATAAATTATCAAAGTTGTATGGATGGTTATGTCACATTTGGCGATAGGAAGAAAGTAACGGTGATTGGTAGAGGAAGTCTTTGCGTGGATGGATTGCCTCATTTCAAAAATGTGCTTCATGTGGATGGTTTAAAAGCCAACTTGGTGAGTATTAGCCAGCTTTATGATGATGGTTTGTTAGTTAACTTCACCAGTGATGAATGCAAGGCGTTAAACCTTTAGGAGATTGTATAGTAAGCAAAAGAAGATCGGTGGATAATTGCTACATATTGCAGGTCATTACTTCCTACAATTTACCCACATATGATGATATAACTTTATGGCACCAAAAGCTTAGTCATGCCAATTATAACCTCATCAACAAGTTAAGCCAATCTATCGTGGTAAAAGACTTGCCTATGATGAATAAAGATGACAAGAATATTTGTAGTGTTTGTCAAATAGGAAAACAAACAGGGAGTAAAGTTGCAGTTCTTTCCTATGTAACAATTGAGAAGCAACTGACTGATATTTTTACCAAACCTTTTAACTCTATGAGTTTTGAACTTCTTCGTGGGGCACTAAGACTTTGTGCTTTACAACTTTGAAGCTTATTAAAGTAAAAAAACAAAAAACAAATAAAAAATTTAAGTGTTGCAGTCTAAACTGAAGAGAATCAACATTTATTATCTCAAGTTATTGAGGAATCCTCCTTGGAAGACTTTTCCTCTAATTGTAAAGATTCTAGTGTTGTGCCTAATGAGCCACCACTACTAGTTATTTCGGATCTGCATGCTATTCTTTCTTCATCTAAAGGTTGGGTGAAATCGCTAGCTCGGAAGTCGATTGGGATGCCTCGCTATCAGTATCCTGCTCGTTTCTCTGTGGGGTAAGCTTTTTTCTGCCAAATTTTACTCTTCGAAAGCCCAACAGTGATGGGATACTCTCACTTCAATCGTCTTTTTTCTCGATCATCCCATTAATTAAGTTGAGTATAAACAATTTGATTTAGATGTTTTGTTGACTAAGAGGAATTTGTTACATGTTGCTTTACTGCCACAACATTTTGATGTTAAATTGGTGCGAGAAGTTTATTGTAATTCGGATAAGAGTGTATAGGATTATAAAGCTTTATGCTTTCATATGGTTTATGTGAGGGGGAGATTGATTAAGTTTGATCCTAATTCGTTGAATGCATTTTTGGGGTTTTTTAATTTAATTGGGAATCAGTCTTATAAGGATAGATTTGATGTGAGTAATGATATGTTGGTAAGTGTATTGACTGGTGGTAAATTGTATTATTGGCTTTATGTTGCACCATTACGTGCTTCTGATCTATCACAGAATCATTTTGTTCTTCATAAACTTTTGCTTGCTTTTTAGATGCCCAGCTCACATATTATGACAATTTATCTTGCTTAGGCCAAGACTATGTATGTGATAGGCATCCGAGTTAACATAAATATGCGTAGATTGGTTATTGAGGCTATGATTGCGGTTGTTGGTAATCAACAAACATTATTAGGTTTTTCTTGTTTAATGACTCAGCTTTTGCATGCTCACGATGTATCTCGTGTTGCTTCTGAGGTACTTAAGTCTATATCTTTCCTGAATATTTCTCCTAGGATTCTTAATGTCAACAAGCAAGCTAAGGTGGTTGATTAGCCGTACTCCTCATCTGAGTCCTCCATACAACCTGCTACACCTTTTGTTGATACTTATGCCTCTTTATTTATTGAGATTGAATGCAATGAAGGCATTTTTCACTTGGGTATGACTGCATTTTAATAGCTCAAACAACGAGTTCTTCTTTTTGTTTTGTTATGTGATTCTTAGCTTCTTTTGGCATTGATTTGTCTTAAGGGGGAGATAAGAACTTGTTGGTATTTATAGTTTTGTTGGTGATAGTTGACTGTTGACTTGACGTTGACCTTGATTTTGATTTTGATTTTGATTTTTCAACATCTTCTATCATGATTGTTTATTTTGGGGGGAGTTTTTGATGTGACAAATAATGCTAAAAAGAGGAAGATTGTTAAGATATTCTATTATATTCTTGGCATTATTTGTATTTTAATTTATTTGAGATATCTTTTGTTATAAGGAAGTTGATTCAATACAAGATTCCACTATTTTGAAATAATTATAATTTTTAGAAGTTAAGATATATATGGAAAGAAGGAATCCTAAAAGATATAAAATCCTAAAGGAGGAAGGATTTCTTGTATATAAACAAGCAGTCCATGGTGTGACACAACAAGCAGCCCATGGTGTGACGCACATCTATTAATTTTTTATTATCGTGTTTTTGGGGTGCTTCAGAGATTAATTACAACGTTCTATCTATGATTTTTGGCTGCTATGTGTGAGGGTTGTCGTAGATCAACTACAAAGTATATAACATTTTTGTTTGTTTGAAGACTCTCTATGATTATGGTTTAATGTGGCTGCACACATAGAGGAGTGTTCTTTGACTTAAGCGCCTTTTTTTTTTCTCTTATTCTTGATTTAATAACTTGAGAAAATTTGTTTTCGTTTCATTCATTATTTTAAAAATCCTTTGTTGAAGTTAGCAAGAGGGTGTGAGTATGAGTGGATAGCTTTTAGGAGTAAGTGGTGTCGGCTCCATAATAGCCTTATGTAAGCCTATTGTACAACGGTGTAAGTTGATCAATCTAAGTGAGGATCTAGGCCGTGTGTGCTAAACTGCATTCACAAATTTCTTGTGTTGATTTATTTGTTATGCATTTAATTTTTCTACTTATGATCAGATTCTAGAAAATCGTAGTTGTTAATCCAGTTACTTTTTAATAATCAACTGTATGTTTCATTTTGAAACAACCAAGGCAAAATAGAAATTTTGCGAAACTTCAACTTTGGCTTTTTCCAAAATACATGCCATTATATTATAAGGATACGTGAAAAATTTTGAATAAATAAATATTATATAAAGAGTAAACATGTACTGCTTAATCTCTATCGATAACAGATAGCCACCCTTAAAATAGGAATCTTGAATCCTTGGACTGTACTGACTAGATCACATCGTCCTCATTTTGTGGCAACATAAAATGGATGAGATGGTGGTAGTTACTAGGACACTGTTACAACTGTCAACATTTAAAAAATAGAAAAGAAAGGAGAAGATGTGCCTCACCATTTCAAATTTCCATTTGCAATGAGATTTTTGTTTCTTAATGATAAAGCAAATACACGCAAGAGGGGGTGAATTGTGTTTGACTTAAATTTTTTTTGGCAAACTACTTTCAATTTGGATAAAAGTAAGTGCCTGTGATAGTAGCTTATTAAACGACAGGAGCTTGCTAAAGAATAAGTCCAATTAAAGACAATTTTAAAACAAAAGGTGCCTGTTGAAATAAAATTATCCTTTAGCCAATTGAAAACAGAAGGAACCTACTATATTAGTGAAGTAGCCTATTATTAAATGAACATACACACAATATAATGCAAAAATATAAAAGTTAAGAAAGAGAGAGAAAGACGCAGTCGATTTATACTGGTTCGACTTACAACCCAAGCCTACGTCCAGTTCCTAAGTATCCAACTTAAGTATAAAAAAGTAGTAATTTGATGAGCCTCTCTAAGCTCACAAGTTAATATTTTTTAAGGTTCTCCAACCTTCTAAACTAGTAGTATTTAGCTAGCATCTATAAGCTCTCAAAGAAAATGAAGTTTGCTTGATATGAGTTACACTGATCTCTCTCAAAAATATTTTCACTTTCTAAAGCACAAAAGATTTTACAATGATATCACTTTCAAAAGAATTGATGATAAAGCTATATTTCAAAAGTCTAATCTATATGCACAAAAGCAGTGACTCTTCCTTAAGTAGGCTTTTCTTTCAACTAGTTGTTACTTCACTTACATCCTTAGACAATTGGATGGATTTAATTCTGAATAACTTCAATGTCATCTATGCCAAAATCTCCAGTAATTACGTGGCTAATATATAACCTTCATAAAAAGTAGGATCTTCTTTTTAATAAGGCAAGTTCATAAAGATGGCTCCTGCAAGAAGGAAAGCAATTACCCAATGATTTTATTTCCTTTTTAAAAACTATACACCGTTGTTTATCTATAAGGAAATAAATCTAATTTAAAATTTGAAAATATTATAAGGTTATCATCAAAATGGTTAAAAATGAACCTTGAGTTAACAATATCCTCCTTTTTGATGATGACAAGCAATAATAGATATATTTTTCAAAATTCAAAAAGATAATGGATGATTTCAAAAGATACCTGAGACTTTTATAAGTTCCGACATAATTAAAAGGAGCCTATCAATTATGTATCACAGATTTTCACAGTAGAATCAATCACAAATATAATCAAGGTAGCATCGAGAAATCATATCATATATATGCAAAAAAAAAAGTCCACATAAGCTCTCCTCCTTTGTCATTATTAAAAACAAAAAATAAAGAAATAGGGAGGAAGTGAAATAATATATGGATATGCAAGATAATATCATAAGTACCAAAGAGCCATGCCAAAAGCAACATAATTAACGGAGGGATTTAGAGATTTTTCTGAGCAGGATCTGCATATCAAGAAATTGATTTTACATATTGACTATCTGTTTTTGCATTTTTTTTCTTAATTGTTTTGAATGTTCTTCAGCAATTGTTGGATACTTGCACTATTTTCATCCTGAGAAGGAACATTAGCTAATTGATCTAGAGCAAAAATGTTGTATCTAGTTTCTATTACTTTTAATTTCCTTCATATCTTGATTTAGGTTACAAATTCTTGTGTTTTGATCCAAATGTGAGATAAATTGAGTGAAAAGGGTGTGAATATTGTATGAATGTTAATTGGATTATTTTTGTGAAATTTGCATATAGGTTGTAGGGAAAGTCACGTAAATTTTGCATGAAAAGAGAAATAAAAATTAAAAAGAAAAAGCAAAGGAAAGTGGTGGCAAGTGTCACCACTGTGCATGACTAACATTTAATTTAAATGTTAGTCACGGTGGTGACTCGGTATGTCACCACTGTGCGTGACTAGTCAAGTCACCCCGTGCAAATTCTTTGATGGCACTAACTTTGAGTTTGACACGTGTAGGTTGATGGTGTAACAACCCTCAACCTAGAGTCAGGCTATAAATAAAATAGGAAGGATGCAGAAAAGGGGCCCAAAAGCTATACATAAAAAACCCTATAGACATATGTGAGATTGGAGACACTACAGGCTCATTCGGGAGGAACAGAGAAATAGAGAGAGAAGAGAGAGACAGAGGAAGGAAACACAGAGAGTTGGGAAGAAGAGCAAAACAACAGAAAGTTGGAAGCTTAGGACAGGCCGAAAGCGAGAGCTGGAGTTGAATCTCATTTAACCTAAGCGAACATTTGTTTGGGGGAGAAGCTGAAGCAGAAGATGAGAGCCAAAACTGGAAGCTTGAGAGGGACTGGAGATCTCCACAACTCTTCATCTGATGATTTGGTTGCCTATTCTATTCCTCATTTGTTGCTTTGTCTCTTTCATTTTACTACCTGTTATTAACTGACTTATACTCTTATTAGTTAAGCCAATTTTTATTTGTTTCTTTTGATATTCCATTCAGTATTCACTGTTTTATTATTGCTTTAATACTTTTGTTGACAGTAACATGCAATTAAAGTGTTTAATGATGAAGAATGTTATGATATTCGTGATGAGCTTATCTCTTTTCTTGAGAATTAATGTAGCTATTTAGTTGAATATGCATGATTGGGTTACGGATCTGTTGTCTTATTTGTTGTTGTGGTTTCTAAACTGAATGGATGTAATAGAATGGCCAAACTTTGCATCATTTTAGTGTTAAATGAAGATTTGAGAGATGAATTTTAACACGGATCGAGAAACTATGGATACTTAGGTTAAGAACTATAAATATATTAACTTAAGTGGTAATTAGTAGACGAGTTTTCGTAATTAATTCGGATAACAACTTGTTGAATACAAAAGTTAGACTAATTCATTATTCAAATCAATTTAGAACCTAACTGTTAATTTTAGTAAGACAACAATCAAATCATTTCCCCTTAATCATGTATAGGAGATTAAATTAGTGAAATTAATTCTCAAGAGTTTTTCCATTTCGATTAATCTATTTGTCTTTGTTCCTAATTGATTTCATTTACTTTTCAATTTAATTTCGTAATTTTCCTTAAAAGCTTTCACTCAACAATCGGGATACAATGTTTAGGACTACATTGTTTTTTATTTTTTAATTTAAATTTAATTTAAGTTGACTAATTTCACCTCCATGGGAGACGACCCTGAGTTATCAACTACAACTATCTCGTATACTTGCGAGTAGGATAGCCTAGGTCTTTTTAGAACTTTTTGGGCATAACAAGAACCTAGGATTTTTTTCCTTCTCTTTTAGATTTCTTTTCCACCCAGACATTGTTTTACAATTTATATCCAAATTGTTTTGGAATAGAAGGATGAAACTTAGCTGGTTTATACCAACTCAAGTTTGGAAAAGGTACTCCATAATGGTGGAAAACCTTGGTGAGTAACATCTTATATGATAGGCAACTAGTTGTATTCTTATGATTCCCTTTATCCACCATAAACCTTAAGATCATTGTAGCAAGATTCATTATGTTTCCTTTCAACAAATTATACAGTACATAAATATCTAGCAAACTGTACCTTTCAATAAAGCTACTCTTGGGAAAATAGAAGTAGCTAATAATGATGGAAGACATTATGGTAGTAAGTCAAATAGCTTGCTCTAAGGTCTCTCATCTTGGATATTTTCAGCATTAAGGCAGATGGATTTAACAACTTCTCCTAAATCCATATCATTAACATCCCATTTATGACACGGAAAATCAATTCTCCCTATAGGAGCCATGTCTAGCATATCTCCTAAAATCTTTTCACAAATTAGAATTTCACTTTCATACACCCATGAGACTATAGCTAGCTTTCCATCGATTACTCAATTTCTCATGTGTGTGTAAAATGCAATGACTAGCTCACCACACACTGTCTCATCTAATTTCAGGAAGTTTTTTCAACCAATTGCAACAAAGTAAGGAGAGATAGGTATATTTATGTTATTAAACATTATAGGGGCCAAGACTCTCCCAGTAACCACCTTTCTTTTCTTATATTGCGTTTTATAGCATATTTCAGCTTCCACTGATTGAAACATTTTTGGTGGTATTGACATTTTCCTCCCTTTTGAACAGCTATCTTTATTTTCTTTGCTCTATTTTCTTTAGAAATCATTTTTTCATGAAATAACTCATTTATGACGATAGAGTTCTTCATAGTTTCTTCAGTCACAGACACTTTTCCTTTCTTTATCTCTCCCCTTTTTCTTTTTTCTGGATTCTTCTTCCTCTCCCTTTTCAGCATCTGTGGTTTCTTTTTGTTCAGATATTTTCTCGGATTGCTTTGCAAGACTTCCTCTAGTTCGTGGTTGTCTAATTAACCAAGAAGGTTTTTCATCTAAATCATCATTGTTTAAATCCTTGTGTACTTCTGATACCTGTTGCTTAGAGGAGATGGGTTCCGTAATATGAGCTTCACCATGACTATCAGCGGAAGTTGGATTTTTCTTTTCTCCTTTTGATCTGGTTAGTGCCATTGTAGATTATTGAAAAAAGAAAGATGAGAAGATGCAGAAAGTTTGAATGTAGAACGAATAAGTGGCATTTTAAAGAAAAATTGTTGGACCCCGATCCTTAAGTGACAATTTAGAGATATGAAAAGAAATTAAATAAGTGTTTTTGTATATGAATAGTGTTATAGATGAAATTGTACTTTAAGAAAATTGATGAAAAAAAAAGATTGGTGACTTTG
>JAOTAX010000162.1:90647-103383 GCA_025629825.1 Erythroxylum guanchezii | reverse complement strand
TACATGCTAATTAATGTCAACATAGTTTAATCTATCAGGACCTCATAAACAATCTAATCACGCTTAATAAAATAAAATAAAAAATTCAGGGGCCAACACTGGTTCACCCTTAACTTTGGGCTACGTCTAGTCCTCAGAGTTCATCTGAGATTTCACTATATCCTTCAATGTTACAAGTATTATTTCTACAGTTTTAGAGCCTCTTCAGGTCTCTCTCATAAAGTATTCTTTATCTGCTTCTTTAGCCTCTTCAGGCTCTAGCACAAAGTATTGTTTATCTACTTCCTTAGCTTCTTCAGGCTCTAGCCTTTCTTTCACTCAAAAAGATATTGTTTAAGCTTCACGTTATAGATGTATTTGCTCTCTTTCTTTCTTTTCTCCCTTTTGCATGAGTACTTGAGCACAGAATTTCTCTAAGTATGAATTTTACAATCAGAATTCTTTGTATTGTATCGTATCGTATTTTTGTTTATGACTATAACTAATATTTATAGCCTAAATCTTCAAAGGTCTTCTTGAGAATTCTGCTTCTCAAATCTTCTAAAAACAGTTATTAGTTGAGTCCTTTAACTAACTCCAACTAACTGACGTTCTAACACATTCTTCAATTACATCGTCATGCATAGGTTCATAACCTTTTTCTGGTGTCTCATATGCTTCGTTTGGTGTCTCATACTAAGCACTTCGACTGATCCGTCTTATTCAGCTTTTACTAAAGTATCGTCTTGATTTGATGATTTGTGCTACTTACATTTATCTGCACACTTAATAAATTCATCAAAATAGTTCACACACTTCTATGATTATTATTATTTGACTTTCATCAAAATTAATAGAAGCAGTAAAGTCTTCTTAACTTAACAATAGTTAGAGTCTCCAATGTTATTTTTAGTAACTAGGGGGTGCTCTTCATCATCTCAATCAGCTGATATTGTTGACGGTAGTGCTTCATCAAATACCACATGCATTGATTCTTCTATTTTCATTGTTCTTTTATTATGGACTCTGAATCCCTTACTTACACTACTGTATCCCAAAAAGATGGCTTCATCTAATCTCGCATTGAATTTTCCAAGATTGTCTTTTCCGTTATTTAGAGCAAAACACTTGTAGCTAAATGCTCGAAAGTAAGCAACATTTAGTTTTCTTCCTTTCCATAGATTATAGGGAGTCTTTTTCAGAATGGGTCTTATGAGACTTCTGTTAAATACATAACATGTCATGGATATTGCTTCTAGCCAGTATTCATGAAGTAGTCCACTTTCACATAGCATGGTCCTGGCCATATCAACCAAAGTTCTGATATTTCTCTTTACAACTCCATTTTGTTGAGGCTTTCTTGGACATGAGAAGTTGCGAGTTATACTATTGTTGTCATAAAACTCTTCAAACTTTTAGTTACCAAATTCTCCTCCATGATTGCTTCGAATTAAAATAATGTAATATCCTTTTTTGAACTGAATTTTTCTGCAAAACTTCTCAAAAACATCATGTTGTCTGTTTTATCCTTTTGAAGGAGAGAACATTCAGGTTTAGTGTGCCCAAGCTTCTTGTAATGATAACATATGATTTGTGTATTGCAACTGTTGTTGCTATCTTTTGATAAGGGCCTGTCGTTTCCAGTTTTCTTGTTTCCTTCTCTCTTCTTTGTTGACTTCTTTTTATAGAAGCCTGCATGTTTTCTAACCATGAAGTTGAATTCATCATCTCCATCTATCTGCAACTCAATGTCGCTTTCATCGCAGTTTGGTTTGTTAGTTGTTTTTAGTGTCATTCCTTTTTTGTAGGAGGATCCTTCATCTCGCCTAAGCTCAATTCATGAATCAACAGATTTTCTCGTAGCTATTCGAGTGAAATAATGTCTAGATCCTTTTCTGGTTCTAGAGTTGTCACCTTAGGTCTCCATTCCTTTGGTAGTGACCTTAGAATCTTCGTTATGAGCTCATCATTAGGATATATTTTTCCCATATTGTTCAAGGTGGTGATGATGTTGTTGAAGTGTCCAAAGAATTTGTCTATGATACCCCCTGTTTTATGACAATAGTTCCGTATTGATGTACCAAAAGACTTATTCTATGTTTCTATACATCATTCGTCCCTTCAAAGGTAACTTGAAGTTTGTCCCACATTTCTTTTGTTATGGAGCAGTAGGATATCTTTTCATATTCTTCTGGAGATAATGCACATATCAGGTGATGTTTTGTCTTAGCGTTTAGTTGTGCATTCTCATGTCAGCATCAGTCCATACTTCTACGTTATCGAAAGTGGGATTTATAGCTTCAACTTTAATCGCTTTCCATACTTCGATATCTATGGATTAGAGATATATGGTCATTCTATCTTTTCGGTATAAGTAGTTGTTTCCATTGAAGTAAGAAGGCTTTGAGATGGATTGTCCTTCAAAACTTCTTAAGGTGTTCGACGTGATCTATCACGTGTTGTAATACACAGTAAATATGTAACTTAGCTCTTATACCAAATGATAAAGCAAACACACGCAAGAGAGGGGTGAATTGTGTGTGAATTAAAAAATTTTACAAACTACTTTCAATTTGGATAAAAACAGGTGCCTGTTAAAAATTAAAAACAATAGGAGCATGTTAGACGATATTAACTTGTTAAACGACAAGAACCTGTTAAAGAATAAGTCCAGTTAAAAATAATTTTAAAACAAAAGTTGCCTGTTAAAATAAAAGGATCCTTTATCAAGTTGAAAATAAAAGGAGCCTAATATAATAGTGAAAGAGCCTCTTGCTAAAATGAACACACACACAATATAATGCAGAAATATAAAAGTTAAGAAAAGCGAGAGAAGGACACAGTCAATTTATACTGATTTGACTTACAACTCAAGCCTACAACTAGTCCCCAAGTATCTAACTTGAGTATTTCACTATAAAAATAATTAGTAATTTGACAAGCCTCTCCAAGCTCACAAGTTAATATTTTTCAAGATTCTCCAACCTTCCAAACTAGTAGTATTTAGCTAGTCTTTACAAGCTCTCAACATAAAATGAAGTTTGCTCGATATGAGTTACACTGATCTCTCTAAAAAATATTGACTTTTCTAAAGCACAAGAGATTTTACAATGATATCACTTTAAAAAGAATTGATGTTATAGTTATATTTCAAAAGTCTTATCTATATTCTCAAAAGCAATGGCTCTTCCTTAAGTAGACTTTTCTTTCAACTAGCGGTTACTTCACTTGCATCCTTAGTCAAATGGATGGATTTAATTCCAAATAACTTCGATATCATCTTTGCCAAAAATCTTCCAGTAATCACATGGCTAATATATAACCTTCATAATAAGTAGGATCCTTTCGGATAAATCATTTTTTAATAAGGTAAGTTCATAAAGAATGTTCCTGCAAGAAAGAAAGCAATTATTCCATGATTTTATTTCTATTTAAGAATGATGTCGTTGTTTATATCTAAGAAAATAAATCCAATTTGAATTTCAAAAATATTATAAGGTTATCATCAAAATTGTTAAAAATGAACCTTGAGCTAACACTTAAGAGTTCCGTTCGGTCGAAATTGGAAGCTCAGGGACAATAAACATTGACACAAATTGCAAATTATTAATAAACATAGATATTGAAGTTGGAATCAATTCAATCATTTGTGGATTAAGAAACGAAAATGGACAAATCATTTGATCGTAGTGATTTCCAGTTATTTGAGGCTTATTTTGTTGTACAATAACTCCTCAGCGTGAAATTTCAGCTTCGAGCAACATGACAATTGGTATAACCATTCTAAATATAAGACTGAAGAGGTCATAGATATATTATTCATCAAAAAGGTTTCATTATTTAAAATAGGCAAAAGGGATTCTAAAATTTAGAAAACGTTAAAATTGGACCCCATCATAACAGAAAATTTAACCTGTTTGTTAAGTGTTAGGTCATTGATGACTTGGCAATTTTTTTCGCATTTTTTAATTTTTTGTGGGCTCCAAGTATCACATCATTGCTAACGTGACAAAGTAGGATCCACTTTTTAAAAAATTGACAAACACTTTTAACCCTAAGTTTTACACCATTCGACAACTTTAACCCTAATATTTAAGAAAGAATACTTAAGACCTTAACTTTTATAAAATGTTAAAATTTAACCTTATTATAGCAAAATTACTAATGACTTGATGGCATCGCTAACCTGACACTTTTTAATAATTTTTTATTTTATTTGCATGTTATAACGACTTTATAACAAAATTGTAATGTGGGACCTACAAATAAAATAAATTTATAACAACTTTATAAAAAGTGTAGTTCTCTATTACGAGGAGTGTATTTCATTTTTTAAGTAATTCTCTTAACTTCGCAATACAAAACTTTTAAACTTCTCATATGTACATTCACATTGAAATTAAACATATAATTATTATTTATTCATGTAACATTTTAGTGGTTTTTAGTTTTTTAATATTTATAAATACCATATTTATCTTTATAATTAAAAATTATATAATTTTTACAGTTTTATGTAAGTAATTGTTGTTGTTGTTACTGTTGTTGTTATTATTGTTGTTGTTTTTGTTATTATTGTTGTTATTATTGTGGTTATTGTTGTTGTTATTGTTATTATTGTTTTTTTTGTTGTTATTATCATTATAATCATTATTATTATTATTAGAAGAAGAATATTAGTAATTTTATATTTTATTAATTTACATATGTCATCAAAAATAATTGTTATTAATTAAGCTTTTTTTTTCAAAAGTGTAGTTATGAGAGAATTTAATATGAATTTTGAAGTAAGATAATTATAACTTGTTAAGCATAAATATAAGTGAAAGATAGAAACTTTTAATTTAATATTTGTTAGCTTTATTTTTTATATAAATATGAACGAATATCTAAATTGCTAAATATTTTATTAGAATGTTATAATGAAAAAAGAATTGTTATTTGAATAATTTGCGTTGGTAAGAAATTAAATTTATTTTAAACTTGACTAATTCAAGTATTTTAATTTTTCTACTTTGCAATTCCGATATAAAGTGGTTGTAAGATGCAAATAAAATAGAATAATTAAAAAAGTGTCAGGTTAACAATATCATCAAGCCGTTAGTAATTCTGTTATAATGGGGTTAAATTTTAACTTTTCTAAAAATTGGGGTCTTAAGTATTATCTCGGAAATGTTAAAATTCAACTTATCAAATGATGTAAAAATTATGGTCAAAAATTACCATTTTGTCAATTTTTTTCAAAAAGTAGGTCTCCCTTCGCCACGTCAACAATGACGTGACACTAAGGGCTCACAAAAATAGAAAGTATTAAAAATATTATCAAGTTAGCGCTGACCTGGTACTTAACAGACAAGGTTAAATTTTCTGTTACGGTGGGGTTCAGTTTTAACGTTTTCTAAATATTAGAGCTATAATTATTCTCTCTGAAATGTTAGGGTTAAAACTTGTCGATCGGTGAAAAACTTAGGGCCAAAAGTGGCACTTTTGCCTTTAAAATATATTAATCTCAAAGATATTCCAACATATCATATTATTATATAAGTATAATATACCAAGTATTGCATAAATGCTAAATTTATATAATAACTTAAGATATTGCATTTACATAATGATTCAGAACAATTAAATTGTTTTTTAATTAAAATGCACACATATATGTTTTTATAAATATAATTTATGCTGTCACAAAATAAGTTACGATAAATATATTTTATAGTTGAGAATATTCAAAATAATTTACTTATAAATTTATTTATTTACTCATTATTTCTAGGTTTCCATATAAATATAAATTTTCTTTTTAATAATGAGACATTGTAATAAGAAATGAATGCTAAGTAAACTAAATGCATATTACAACTGTTAATTAGGGTGGTAAATCAATGTCACTTAATTTAATTGACTAAGCCAATTCAATTTAAATGTCAAAATAATGTAAAAATATTGACAATCCAACATGAGCAGCTCAACTGATCAAACATGAATTCAAGTTAAGAAAAAAAGTTTTAAGGTGAATAAAAAGATTTAGGACAGATTTGTCAAATATAGGAATAAATGGTTAGTGAGATAATATTGTTATCAATATATTATCAAATATTATTAGGATAGACCAAAATAATATTATCAAAATCACGATTTTTTATATTTTAATTTTTTAATAATTATTTAATTTTGTTTCATTAATACCATAGCAAATAAGTAAGATTTTTGTAGCTCTTTATTTTTTCTTATATAATTATTTAAAAATTATTAATTTTATAAATCATTGAAAATAAAATTATTAATTATTTATAAAACATAAATATTTTAATTATTTATTGATAAAATAAATCACATAATAACTAATCTCATTATTATCTGCTTGCAGCCTCTCATGTCCTTCCATTTCAGATATCAGAAAGATGGACCCATCAACTCTGTTCCTGGCTTGATTCACTCCACGAACAGTTATCTATAGCAATTAAACTTTATGAGATACGTACAAGGTTTCTCTTTGTGATTGCTCAAGAAAGCAACAAGAAGCTCTGGTTAATTTAGTACATTCAAGGAGCTGAACAGAGTACTAATCTAACACTACCAACCTATTTATAAACTAAAAACCCAAATACATCCTACTAGTGTACCTTCCTAATTCACAATCAAGTAGCAGAGGTCTTCAAGCCTTCTGCTACTTAACCACTATGAGCTTCTGTCATAAACCTGGCACGATTGCCCAGGTCAATAGCAAGACTACGGAAGAGTGAATACATCTTCAAACCTCACTTTATCATACACTCATGTATAAAAGCTAAAGGACCTATCCGTGGCAAGCAGATTGAACTAATGAATTTAACGGTTATACATAAACATCTCGTGTTGGGTCATTCTTTTGCACTTTGAGTAACAAATTGGCCTCTCACTCGGGGACGCTGCTCTGCCAGTCTTTTTCGACTTTGGTATCGGACCTGGAAACCAGAAACATGTTAAGGATCAAGATATGGACTCAACTGCTCAAATGAATTCAGCTGTTTCGTCATGATCAACTACCGGGAAGACCTGCCATTCTAAAAAGCTGAATGATAAGTTACGTTAAAGATCTATTGCTATAAAGACATAGTATAAGATATCGAGGGGGTGACAGAAAATAGCGTTCAGAATAAGTCAAAATCAGCATTGTCAACTTTGCAGAAGCAACTGGTGATCGAATCACCTTAACCCACTTTCCGGAGCACTACGCAGATTAACATTTCTATTTAATCCATATCTCCACCTTGGACTTAATATCCATAGCGCATGTATTGTGCAAGTACAGGGATCAATGTACCTTTTTCTCATAGGAACGATCTTTCCGCTTCAATCGAAATTTGGTTAATGCTGCTTCCCTCTGGCTAGAACAATGAGGATTCATCCCTCTAAATCCTTCTTGAATGAAAAGAGGACCGTCTTTCAAGCTCTCTGATTTTCTGACACTCTCATCTGCCACAGCAAGAGTGGCATTTGCATCATTTCTATGGAAAAAGATTTCTCGTGTACTCTTGGAGTCATAATTTGTGACACCATCAAATAAAATACTGCTAGCATTCTGAAAATTAGCAAGCGAACCATGCTTTAATTCCTGCACTTGTTCCATCTTCTGCTGAGATATATTCGGGTCAGCAGAATTGCTGATAGTATCATCAGACTGTCTAAAATGATGTTTAGGGTCACCAACATCATGATTGGAATGAATTGAAGTATTAGTATGAAATGGAGATTGTGCGCAGTCACTCGACACCTTAGAAGTCCAAGTTGGGGATAAAGCCAACTGTGTATGGTGTAAAGAAGGGAAAACATGATCACATCCGATACAGAAGTTATCCAACTTCAATCCTTTGACATGACTCGGTCCATGTTGAGGGCCTGAGTATATCTCAGCTTGCCCAGAACCACTGAACGGTGAATTCATAATTTCTTGATTGCTATTACTTCCAGTTGAACCGTGTTGTTGAGAAATGCCACTGCTATTTTGAGAGAGCTGATCAGATGATAGCTCTGGAGATTTACTCGCATCTTTCTTGAATCCGAAACCATTGCCGGTTGATATTGGGAAAAGGGGCTGCAGTATTTTACTGTTATACCTGCACAAGGGACCTGTTAATTAATCAAAAATGAATAGTGTGGACATTACAACATTTGACGATTCATCAACAGAATATGATCACTTTTAAGTTAGGCAGAAACCAAAAGGCTGAATTATATGGTTGACCCCTATGTAGTCATTTGATACCACATCAAAAAAATCGTCTTGACATGATCCTCGTATCAGACGGAAAAACCTCTGTGAACTTGAAGATACCCACATATCAGTATAAATCCTGACAATAAATACTATTGTAATCCTTCAACTAACACGTAGCAAGCACCACTGAATAATTAAAATCCATTTCTTTTATAAAAACAGGCTAAAAGGTCTACATTCGGCCCCACTTATAGAAATAGAGCCTCCTCAGCGTCATTTCCTCGGCTTCCCACATAGTTGCTGCTTCATTGCACTATCTACCACGACCTGCATCCCAGCACCGCAGATATACTCTTATGAAGAAAACTAGAAAAGGAATTGTAGATAGTGCAAAAGCAACGTTCAAGAAGATATCCAGCAACCCAGTTGGCATTTTATAAGGAAACTAACCAGGTGTCATCTCACTACGAAGAAATTACACCCGACATACACTCACAAACATGTGCAAGTTGATGCTCTAATTTTCAAAGACTCGTGTTTAATGAGTTACAGCAAACTCACCACGAGAAGGCTGAAGTATTAGAATGGTTCAGCGCATGCTTTTCATCTATTGGTAAGTCTTTTATGGGATATAACTTTCCCAGAGAAATTTCCAGTTGTGGAGTGAATTCATGCTTTTTTGTGCAGACGTTCACGCCACAATATTCACAAATGGCCATTAAGTCATTACCAAATTTACTGATCAAGTCCACGGTTCCAATGGAAGGTTCTACCAGTTCAAAATTATTGCAACGACGACTTTCCACATAATTTTTGTCTTCTTCAGGTCTCATTCTTTCATTGTGAGGTGGCTCCCTTGTCGAACCATGTTCTTTTCCCAATCTTAAAGCAGTCGAATCGTTAGTTTCTTCAGAGGCCAGTTCTGATTGGTTTGATCCTTCTGTAGCAAATACAACATCAGATGTTCATTTCATATAGAACGAATAATGAGATTACAAATGCTATTCAGTAATAATAAATAGAAGGAAGAAATGAATAAAGACAGAAATGAAATATCAAACCTCTAGTTTTACAATCAGAATCTGTTGACGTTATTTGCAACGTGGGTTTCTCTTCATACATCTCTTTTCGTGTGTTGCTTAGTTGTGAAGAACTATTGGACAGTCCCTACATATTTGCATGAGAGCATTTCAGATTCTAAATCAAGTTTCTGCTAATAGATTGACAGTCATCTTCTCGTTTAAATCACATCTAACTTAGCAGGTATCTTTGGAACCAACAGTAGTCACTAAGATAATTAAATAGTCACTCCGTAAGAAAAGACTACGCAGGAAAGATTTATGTTCATACTTTCTTTCTTGAGTGTTAACTCCTTTTACACTGCCAATCCTATTTTTCTGTGTAAAAATTGAACAATCACTAGAATTATCACTTGCCGCATTAATTTCAGAATTGGCTTCAATTTTATACGCTGCAGAATGGATGAGTTTAGAGGAATACATCATGGAAGTGACTGATGAAGAATCGAAATGGAAAATTCAGAAAAGCAAATTTAGTTTCCATGCACGTGAAACATACAAGCAATAAATAGGATATGTTGGAAACATACAGTTCGCCTCCTCCAAACATGCTGCCATAAGTTCCTCAGCTCATTCCTTCTAACAGGCTTAATTAGAAAGTCAGCAGCACCTTTTAACATGCACTTCAAGACCATGCTGATAGAATCGTTTGAAGACATCACTAATTGGTAATGACAAAAGAAATAGAAAAGAGCAAGAACAGTTTAGTTCCAAATCTAAGAAAACGTAAGGATAATGACTATAACAAAAGAAAAACCAAATATATTACATACTTATGACGGGAATATTTCTGCAGAAGTCATGTTCCCTGACCAAGGTAAGAAGTGCATATCCCGATATTGATGATGGCAACTCCACTTCTGTTAATATGAGGTCCAGATCATTCGGTCTTCCCTTCAAAGTCTCCCATGCCATTAATCCATCGGAAACAGCAGCAACTGCTTGACCAAAGAAAGTGCAAGTTGATCAGTTGAAAGACTCGCATGAAACTCATCATCATCTTATCAAAAATAAGAGAAAGAACCCAAAGAGAAGATGAATCCGAGAGACCGTAATCAATAAAAGACTCCAATCTCCATTAAAGAACAAGAACATTCACCAAAAGTTACGAAAACCACATAAAACGTTGCATTGTCACCAATGAGCTCGGAATCCAAATCAAACACATCAATTTCCAAATAAGCTAAAAATCCATCAACAGACAAAAAGAAGCGACCTTTATAACCGCACTTTCGAAGAAGCACAGCAATAATTTGGCGCGTAGAATCATCACCTTCCACCAATAGAACACGAGGCATCGTATTTGGTAGAAACTTCTCCCACCTAACCACCTCCTCCGCCACCATTCCCTTGTCGTCGATCACCACAACCTCGCCAATAACGTTAAGTAGTAACAGAGTGTGTTATTTAAAAGTGCAACCAACCTCATCCGATAAAAATGAAAAAAAATCTGAAAGTTAGTCAACCCGCTAAATGTAGTACCGCCTCAAAATTCAAACATCTGATATCATCCAACTTCAGCTCACCACCGCAAAATACATTTTAGTAAGAGAAACAGGATCAAAAGGTGGGCCGCCGCGACTCGTGATTGACGGGCTGACGTGGCGCAACACCAACAACGTTTTTTTTATTTTTTTATGAGTGCGATATAGTTGGTGTACACGTGTTGGATGCAACTTGGCTTGATATGGAGGATATTTTTGACAGGCTGAACACCACGGCATAGGGTGGTATGCTGGTGGTGAGGAGCGTGACACTTGGAAACCTCTACGAATCTTGAGATTTTGTGGCTTTCGAAGCTGAGTCCCCTCACTGATTTTACGGAACTAGTGCCACGTCTCGATTAACCAACAAACAGGACTGGCAGAGTTAGGGACCAATTCTTTGTAACGATTTTTAATCAAACATGAAGGTTGTTATGTATATAATCGTGTATAGTAAAATTTCGATAAATGAAAATTTGATAAATTAATAATTTTGATTAATAATAATTTTTTTTAATTTTGACTTGGACTAATGGGATAAAATAATAACCTCGCTAAATGCATAAGATAATAGTTTTAAAAAAAATTCCTTGAGACCTACTAAAAATATAAAATAATAATTCATTAAATAAGTATAAAAATTACATATATAATTCATAAAATAAAACACTTCCTAAACAATTTTTATTTCAAATTTTATGCTTTCCTAAAATATATATCTATAGTCAATTGATTCATCTTTTCATGCGAACTAAATTCAATTTTATGTTTAACTTTTTGGAGGGCATAAACTACATTCGACACATTCTTCTCATTTTGAAGCAAGTAACTTTTTAAAACCTTTACGGCAAGAAAAACTTCTTTTGGAAAAACATGTGGTATAGTGTTACTATCATCTGAATCTTGATTGTCATCATCTTTCATACTCATTATTCTTTGAATAATTTCTTCGTTCGTAGGCGATTCCATTAAAGCTACATTTTCACTAGGATAATTCAGAATCTGCTCTACATTCATGGCATTTCTAAAATGTAAATTAGAAATAACTTCCTCTAATTTTTGAATGCCTTTAACATCACCAGTTTCTTCTTCTAGAAGCATACGTTCTTTGGATCAAATTTTGCAATGTCGAAAACAATTTACAATAGTTGTAACCTTCACAATCAATATTCCAAGCAACATTAATAAAATATATAGCATTTAGGACATTAATTTTTTCAGGATTTATTGCTCCCATCTCATTGCCTTCCAAGATGCTAAAATAAAAGCGACATCGATAATAAATCTTAAGTGATCGAATAATTCTAGCATCACATGGTTGAATTTTTGATGTTGTATTTGGAGGCAAAAAGAACAATTCAACATTTTTCAATCCTTCAATAACCTTGGGATGGGCTGGGCAATTGTCTACTATAAGCAGCACTTTTCTACCTATCATTCTATCATCAAATCAACGAACAAATTCTTGAAAGAGTAATCCAGTCATCCATGCTTTCTTGTTGGCTCGATAATGACAACTAAGATTGTTAATATTCACATTTTTAAAGCATCTGAGATTTGCATACTTACTAATAATCCAAAGAGGTACTTTATCTGAACCATCCTCATTGCAACAAACAGCAACAGTAAGCCTTTCTTTGTCCTTTTTCCGTCCTTCTAATTGCTTTGTAGCTAGTAAATGACCTGCTTGCAAACGATAAAATAAGCTTGTTTCATCTATATTATAGATATCCCTCCAATGAAATTTGTCTAATTTAGCTCGAATTTCAGGTACAGCTTCTTTAATATTCTCCATGACAACTGAACCGCTTTCACCAACCTTTTATAAGACTTAATCCCATGTCTCGCCTTGAGTCGTTCTAGCTAACCACTTGAGAAGTTAAATTCTGGATTTGCATCATCATACATCTTCTGTAGAAACTCTCTTGCTTTAGTTTGAATCATTTCTTCAGTCATGTTCACTTTCTCTTGATATTGGAGAAACCACTCATACA
>JAOTAX010000162.1:65473-89524 GCA_025629825.1 Erythroxylum guanchezii | reverse complement strand
CTATTTCTGGTGTTTTTCTCCTTCCGAAGCTTGTAATTCCTATTGAAATCAATCAAATCGTTGTTGCTTACCTTCTACTACTGTTTCATTGATTTACTGCAATATTAGAACATAGCACACGCGCTGTTAATTGGTCAGGAGCTTCCGCTTAGCAACAAGCCAGAGAAGCGACCGGATGCGCTGCGGGCCTGCCCATTTTCAGATAATCCCCAACAGTGGGTGCCGGTGCCTTGGAGGGCGACTCTCGATTAAATCGTCAGCATATGCCACAGTGAAGCCGCCGTGGGGGGTAGAATCCCACTGTAGACTATCCGCCTCCAACTTTGCCACAAGAGGACCGAGATTCGCCAGTTCGAGACAAACTATGTCCGGGAGGTACCGCTGGAATTCAGGCCAGCGCCGAACCTCTTCAACTGACATGAGGTCCGCCACAGTAGCCATCCGTAGGTGGTCTGGCACTGGGGAGGACGCCACATGAATAAGAGGTCCCCAATTGCCCAGCCAATTGTCTAACCAGAATAACACGCTCCTCCCGTTCCCTACCGTCCATTTAATCCCTTGTCGAACCCAATCCCAGACTGCCGAGATCCCATTCCAAACGGCTGAGGCCCTAGCCCTGGTTAGTGTGAGGAGAAGATGCGGTGTTACTATCTTATATTTAGCGCGCAGAATCTGAACCCAAAGGGCGGTCGGTTTAGTGAGTAGACCCCGTCCTAATTTGACCAATAAAGCATCATTCATAGACAGAATCCATTTGAGTCCAAACCCTCCTTCCGCTTTAGGCTTATACACGGACTCCCAGTTGACAAGATGCATCTTGCGTTGGATTGGCGAGGACCCCCAAAGAAAGTCGCGCATGAGTTTTTCCAAATCGTTGCACAACTGCTGCAGGAGATGCACAAGTTGGTTGGGGGTTCAATTATTACTCCTCACCTTCTTTTGTCTTGAAAATAAGAAGTAAGTTTTGGGATCGACATTGAATATATTAAAAAGGGTATAAAATATTTAGAATCCCTCACTCTTTCTCCCTTTTTCTTTTTTCACCATCCGACAGCTATATATGATATAGTGGCATTACACAGGCATGAGGTATCTCATATGTTGCATCCATGTGATTCAGTAGTAAGATCAAAATGCAATCCCACCAGGAGCAAATTTCTTCTTGTAATTGATTTATATAAATATTGCAAAAAATGAGTCTTAACCCGTATTAAGTTAGTCAATAGTTTCTATATAAATTATGTTATGTTATCCATTTCTAAAGTTTAATTGTCCGCTAGCAAAAAGTAATCTTTTTCTAATTATTAAACAGTGTCAAATAAAATAAAATAAAAAGGAGAGAGAACGAAAGAGGCCTGTGGAGAAATTTCGATATGATATCATCTATAGCAAAAGAAAACAATTGTTTTTAATAATTTTTAAAATTTAAGATCAATTTGATTTTATAATATAATTAATTTATCAATATAATAAAATACCAATTACAAATCATGCTTTAATATAAAATTTGATTCTTTTCTGCTTCTCCTTTTAAAGTCGCAAGTTATATAAAAATATCTTATCTCTAAAAATATTCGGGTAAATTAAAAGTGCGAATTATCTAAACTTATGAATAATATTGTTTGCACTTTTTAGTAATTTAATTGAAATATAATTTTTATTAGAATTATATTTAATTGTAAGTAAATATTAAGTAGGTGCTATTTAATATCTAATACTATCTTTTATTTATCAAATATTTTATAGTTAACTTTAAAGTTTTTCAAACTGTACAATTAACTCTAATTTAATTAAATTACCTTTTATTCTTTTCGACGAATCTTTGTTTGTGACTTATTAAGTTTCTAAATACATTCATAATGAATATAAATTAAATTTATGATCTTCTTTAATTTATCTTTATTTTTTAATTAAACAATTTATATTTATGAACTATATCGATTATTATATTTTTATTGTTCCTATTTTGCGAGAGTCAGGTGAGAATTTATCAATTATACGCAACTTTTCCTTTGCATTTTATAAAGAGACTGTTTTCATAACTTTAACTCATAACCTTCTGATCGCAAAGGAGTAACCTTACCGATTGCTCTAAAGCTTACCTTCGAAAAGTTTTATAATTACATAAGTAATAATTTATATAAAATTATGAAGTTGAATTAGTTCAATAAATTTGTTCTCTAGTACCCACACATTATCTTGATAATTTAATTTTGAGATGGATAATTTTTTCAAAAAAATATAAATTATGATTTTATAGTAATTTTATTTAAAGTGTATTTGAGTTTTTCTTACTTTTGAATTAGTTATATATATAATAAATAATAGTTTTAGTTAATTAACCACAAGTATACAACTAATCAATCAGTTGTATAGCATAAACCACCTCAGATATAACTACTTTTCGTTCGTTTCAACTTGACAAAAAAGAACTTGAAACGATCACTAAAATCAGCGGCTGAACATGGAGGAGTAGTTGGTGCCATGTTCTGATAGCTAAAGCTAGCTGCCAATTTTTCAATACGAAATTGGAAAGATAACATAGGAAAATCTAAAAGCCAATTCTTTATCAAAAATTGTCTATCAGATTGCAGTTCGTGCCATCCATAGTTTGCGTGGCGATTCTAAGGCCATTTCGCTCAAGATGCTAATGTAAAATACCAAGGTCAACTATCCGATACCAGATATCCACTGTTTGATATGTTATTAAAACAGTGTTGGAGGATATATAAACTCCCAAGTAGCTTGTAACTTGGCCGCACTGGTTCTATAATACATGTATACTCCAACCTTCATCTTATTTCTAATGAACAGTAAGGGCTGACCAAATATTTTAAACTATCCACCAAGCTAGCTTAGAAAACTTCAAGTCAACCGGCAACATGCAGCTTGAGTGATGCCATTTCTTTTTTTCTGCACAAAACTTGTGAACCCTCTACTTCAGAATTTAGTATGTATACTATATATATTAACGTACTTGGGAATAGGTACCAAGAATTTCGTATTTCTGCTTATTTTTTCTTAATTTGTATTCGAATGGACAGAAGACCTGCATTCTTCATTGTAAACTACTTCTACACTTTCATTGATTCTTCCAATTAGTTTGTTAGGATGCTTAATTCTTTCCTGGAACGAAGTATTATTTTATCTACAGTATTATCTAAGGAAATCGTTTTCTCAATTACAAATATTAGCTATTGTATTGGTAGTTTCAACGGTGATCAGAACCACAAAGCTCAGGCAGTACTGGACTACATCGTAGCCTATATGCAACTGCTTCAGGACTATTTACCTTTTCTTATGTAGCCTATATTGGTCGGTAGGAAACATGCTAACTTAGGCTAACAAGAGAGCGCCATCTCCGAAAGTGTCCATCTGTATAAAAATGAATCCTGACACAGATCAAAATCACTCAAAATTTAAAACCCGTATCCCGAATCCACTTTTGACTGTCTAAATTAACTTCATTTATAGATCCAGAGAAATAAAAGAACAAACTGTTTCGTATGTGCCTAGGTCTGTGCAAGCGCCATCTCCGAAAGTGTCCATCTGTATAAAAATGAATCCTGACACAGATCAAATCACTCAAAAGTCAAAACCCGTATCCTAAATCCACTTTTGACAGTCTAAATTAACTTTCTTTTATAGATCTGGAGAAAGAAAAGAACAAACTGTTTCGTATGTGCTTAGGTCTGTGCAAGCTGTCGCCATAGTAACCGTCTGATCGGTGTATCCTCTAAAAAGCATTTATACTATTTAAATAAAGTTGAAACATTCAGAGTTGCAAAATCATATTTTTGGTCCTTCTCCTTTCCTAAGTAGCGTTTCTCTTTCGATGACTGATGGGACAGGCAATATTTTATGTATAATCCTGTGGACAGCGTTGTTTGTTTTTGGTGCATGATTGAAGTTGGAATACTCACGATCTCACTTAGAAACAAGCCACTAATCCTCAAAGTCAAAATCGATGACCAGCATTAACCCAATATCGGTTTGACCACACAGAGAATGATCAGGTCCGCAAACATTTCACCAGCTAGGCATGTTCTTCGTGGCCATGGTCACGGGAGGAAGGGTTAAGAACTTAACAAATTTCTTATTTTAAGAAAAAAGAGTAAATTATATTTTTATTATTCTAAATTACTTCAAAGTACTTTATAATATTAGGAAGTCTAGAAATTTTTTATTAAATTATTTAGTAAAAACTATTATTAAGAACGAATTAAAATAATTATGTATGTCATATAATTTTTATTAAAATAATTTGACAAATAGTTAATAAAAATTTTTATTTACAATTTTAAATATTATAAAATAATTTGTAACTAATTTAAAATAATAAAAAATATATTTTAGAACTCGTCAAACTACAAGATTCATTCAAATGATCATTGGTTTTATAACTTTAAGTTAGCTTTCTACGAAATAATGATATACAGGCAGTGGAGCTTTAATGGTCTGCTTATACCACATGTAAGTTTCCAATTTGCAACCTTTCAGTCATGAATTATCAGAAAATAAGCCTGTACACAGTCATCATTCAACCGCCTGCTGTTCGTAGCAAGAAGCTTCCGCGAACTTTCCTCAGGGTAATGTTTATGCAGAACAGGCTTGTAAATGACGAAGCTTTATATGCATGTACGTGAGCCAATTAGTTAACATCAGTTTGTGACATAAATGGAGAAGACCTATCTTCGTTTTCTTTGATCCTAAATTTCAGGCTATTTGGAATCAGCACAGGTTTATTACGTGGTGAAACTAACGTTATCTGCGGTAAAATTGGGTGGTATCTATAAATTGTAGTGAGACGATTTAGTAGGTGGTTAGGAAAATATGTTCCTAAACTCTTTTGTCTTTCACGCTGAGTCTTCATGGCTTATTAAATATGATTAGATTAAAAGTAAAAACCTGCTTGTCCACTTGTATAATACACAGCATGGAAGATAGCCTCTTCGTCTCATTGTGAAGATAACAAAGGCACTTCTCATAAAGAAAACGATTACAAAAGTAAGAGGGATGACATGGACAACAGAAATTGGCCCTTGTTACATTGACAAGTGGATGATTTTACGAATAAACTATGTTCTGGTTAGGCTTTATATACAGCGCTAATTGCACCACTCCAATCCTATACTGCCGCATTGAAGACGCAACAAAAGCTTATCCCGTGAGAGTCTCCACACAATTTCCGCTCTGCAGATCTTTGATACGTATTCATTGCTTATTAAGCATTTTTGCTTCATTTGCCTTCTGGTTTCTCTTGATTTGTATGATTTCACTTCTTTCTGTTGATTTTGGTAGCTATGACTAACACAATGAGACCAAGATCGAAGGTTACGTTTCATTTGGTTTACGACAGGGGATAATCAAAACAGATTACTCTTTAGTATGTGCAAACCATTCTTTTCCATTTGGCCTGTGGATTCTGTCTTTGATTGATCACAACTTCAGACAAAGTTGATAAATTTCTCTTTTTCTCGTGGAAGGAGGTGTGACTTTCCTCTACTTCTCCTGCATATTTGTTAGTGAATAGTATATAGATCTTGAAAACTTCTGCGCAATTCATGGATGTGAACGAAGGAAAAGGAAAGAAAGGAAATTTGATCATTCAGACATGGGAAAGATGCAAATCTCTTGGCCGTGGAAGCAAGAGGACATTATGGCTAACACGAAAGAGCAAATCCTGGCCACGAATTGAGGCTTCTTTGGAAGATGATCGTAGGAGTAAGAAAAATCGTCAAGTAGCTCCTGAAGGTTGCTTCTCCGTGTACGTTGGACCACAGAAACAAAGGTTTGTGATCAAAACAGAATATGCAAACCATCCACTTTTCAAGGTGCTGCTTGAAGAAGCCGAATCCGAGTACGGCTACAACTCAGAGGGTCCTCTGGCACTTCCATGCAACGTTGACATATTCTGCAGAGTACTTGTGGCCATGGACGACGATGGCGATGAAACTCATCGAGGCTGTGGCTTTCCCAAGAACCGTGGATCATACCAACTTCGTAGCCCTCCTCATCTGATTGCCATGAATAGGTTCTAAGTCATGATCCTGTTTCTAGTGTGCTGTGTTTTTCTCTGTACTCTTTTCAGTTCTGGACCTTGTCGAGTGACACGAGTTCGCAGGGATCTAAGTTGTGTTATTCAACGATTCCATGTGCTGTAAGGAAATGAGTAAATATCCGGCTTTTTTCTGTAAGATCACTTATGCTATATGAAGTCTTTCAGTGTACATGTTGTCGGCCTGACATTATGCAGATTTTCCCATTTCATCTTTGAGCATAGCTCTTGTCAGTTGCATAAGGACTTAGATGCTTCAACAAGAACATATAGTAGTTACAGCAAATAAATTTCCAGGAATATTCTGATCAATTTCTGGATTGAGACCATTTACTAGTAGTACAGTTCGATGTCTTTGTCTAATCTAGTCCTTAACCAGGCAAGTTCAAGGTTCTCAAGATGCCCTGCACTTGAACAACTACTGAAGTGCTAGAAGATTGGAAAATTGATGTATCTACTTTCTCGTGATTGAACCAAATCAAAACGATATAAGGTAGCAGGGAAATGCGTCAGCTTTCTTTCCAGTAGCAGCCATCATTTACTTGCTCCATATATTTAAACAAGAAAGGTTCGTTTTGTTTTAATAATCTAGTGTAGCACACCAGTGCTGAAGAAACATTCAGCCGCCATTGTCAGTTTCCTGGAAATGGATGAAGGTCCGCACACATGCACACAAGAAGATCTGACAATGGCTCTAAGGACACTTATGCGGAAAATTTAAGGGATACATACCTATCTATAAACACATACACACAAACCAACAACAACAATACTCAGTCTCGATACGCGATCTACACACACACACATATATATCATATCTGCAAGCTGAAAAAGACTGACAGATAATAGATGTACAAAAATTTATGATGAATATTTACAAGAATATGGACTTCTTACATCACTAGCACGCATGCCCGTTCATCAAAGTTGACCTTGTAGTCACCTTCTTTTTTATTTTTTATTTCTTTTGCTTGTTGCAATCGAGTCTTTCAATTGATCATCAAATCCTGTTTCTTCCAGAAGTTTGGATTCGTTGGACAACTACGATATTAACAATATTTATCTGTGTACATAATATATGTTTGCTATTCTTTGTCTTCTCTTGAACTGTTATTTTGTTTGCATCAACCTGTGTTTTTTTCCTATATTTTCCTCTTTGATTGAATCAGTATCATGTATTGCCCTGCTTTCCAAGGTGTTCCATGTCCAACAATCAGTTCTCCAAGCATTTTTATATTTTCACTTTTTTATTTTATCAATTAAAGTAGTGAACATGTCATGTTCTCCTTAATACTTTTTAATTAATCCTGTTAAAAATTATTAGAAGTGGAAAACAACTTAGAAATTGTTTATTCAATACTAAAAGTGTTATAATTTATTATCAATCATGCAAATAGAATTTTCCATTTAATCTTAAATTGAATGGTAAAATAATTTAATTAAAGCATACAATTGATTTGCTATTTTAACACTGTTGATTTACAGTCAAGAAAAGGGAAAGAAAATATATGGAACCCATGTAGCCCACTCTTGGAGAGGTCTCTGTCTTCCAGATTTCCAACCCACTAACTCCATGATCATTATCAACGATGTGTATGAATTCGTATCATGAATCATCAATTACAACTATTAGCGACCCCATTTGCAGTTATAGCTGACGATAAAAGAAGCACTTACGTGTTAGTGCATTGAAACATAGTAAAAACTAGAAAGTCTTCCGTGGCTATGTTTGAAACTGAAATCCCATTTGTTGATGATAGTAAAGTCAGAACTTTTTTGTCCTACGGGGGAATAGACTCACCTTTTCAATTTCCCTTTCCTCAAGATTACTTGAAAGGATGATTTCCATGCCTATTCATCTTTGTTGTTTCTTTGTGTTACATGTGGAGATGAATAAAAGAAGGAAGAAGACGACGAATAGTAAAGAAAAGAAGTTGACAATCACCTGTGAGAAAGAAGTGTTATTTTATGCTCTCTGGTTAGTATAATTTGGCGACAAAATAATTTAAAAATATTTTTTTATCTTTTATATATTTAGATTTATATGATAAAGTTTCTAAAATAATTATATGTTGTAAAAGGAATTACGACGAGATTATAATTATAATATTCATATTTTATTTACGTATTATTCTTAAATTATTTTTAGTCATTGTTTTATTAAGATTGGATATTAACAGAATATAAAATGACTAGCAAATGTTATATTTTTCTTTATAAAGGAAATAATCAATCACATATACTAAAAATATGAAGATTTTAAACAAACGTATGAGTACTTGTTAGACATATAAGTAATATTTCAAATAGAACGTAAAGATCTTCATAATTCTATATAAGTGATTATTTGACTTAAGATCTCCAAAGTTATCTCATATATGGATTTCTATGTTTTGATTTTATTTATAATATATTTTAGTCAAGGATAGCTCAATCGGTAGTTATTTGATATAGTAAGAGCTATAGTTGAGTGATTAACATATGATTCATCACCCTAAAGTAATTAGGGATAATGTTATGTTGTTTTTTATTAATATTGGTTCGAAAAATCCTTGGACAAGTGGAATGATACTTTGTAAAATGGTTTACAATTGTCATTAATTGAATCAATTACTAATAATAGAGAGCTAACATGATTAGACATGAATAAAGTAGACATTAATTCTATATTCTGTGTATAATATTATATGCTGAAAGGATTGAATTATATAAAAAAAAATTCACAGAAAGATTATTCAAAACCATTTTAACATTTCTAAATAATTAGATAGTCATAATGCATTTCTAGACGCTAATCTTAGATTTGTAAAGAGTTTAGTTTATCTAATCCTAAATATAATTTATGGTTATCTTTTGTCAATATATTTA
Organism: Erythroxylum guanchezii; assembly: GCA_025629825.1. Lineage (NCBI taxonomy): Eukaryota > Viridiplantae > Streptophyta > Magnoliopsida > Malpighiales > Erythroxylaceae > Erythroxylum > Erythroxylum guanchezii. Next base: position 80,598 of record JAOTAX010000162.1, on the reverse strand, counting down.
AGAACCTAATGAATTAGGTGCAAGGAATGAGTTGAAGACTTTAATTATATAATTTGATTATATTGTTTTATTGTTATTGATCAAACTTTTGGAATTGAAATAAAAACCTTAATCTAAAATTAAATTAGATTCAATTTAATCTAAAAGGTCTTAGATCAATACCTTACAAACCATAGAAATCATATGTATATCTTGTTAGTATTAATTTGAAGAGTTTAAATTATACAAACTTAAAATTAAGAATTTTGAAATGTTGATTTTAGAAATAAAAAATCACAAGCTATGAAACTCTAAAATCACAGTAAACCCATAATTATTTTGGTATTCTTATAAGGAAAGCTTGGAAACTTACCCTAGCCCCGTCAGTCTTAGAAAACACCCAAAAAAATTTTATGATTAATGGCAACTTGATGAACATATAGTTCTGTTATTTAAGTTTGTAAAAATCTGAAAAGTTTAGATTATTTGTCAATTTCCAAAAAACTTGAAATCCTAAATGGTTAAGCCATAGGGATGGTTTAGAGTTACAAAGCCAGGAATTGTAAATAAGAAAATGGTGTAATTTGATTATGGTTTGATTGGAAATATCCACACGACGGTGGCCAATAATTGAAGAAAGACAAGAAGTTTTCCTGTAACGACGCAATTTGTGGTCTACCCTGCTTCATCAATTCTTTCTTTAGTCAATCTTGCGATGGCTGTATTGACGTAACGTTTGGTCCTCCCCTGCTTATTTTCCTTACTTGAATGGAAGTTCCACAAATCCAAAATCACATAAAAGGTTTTTATTTAGGAGACTCCAATCGGAAGAAGTTGTACTTTCTATTAGCATAATACAATCAATACCTATACTCAGTACTGTATTTTTTCCATCCATAAAAGCTTATTAGATACTAGGTACCATGATTGGAATTTGGACATTGTCACTTGAGATGTTAGAAGAGCAGATCCATTAAACTAAATGTTAGTGGTGGCGGGGGGAGTGGTATGGAAGGGATGTTAGGTATCCAAGTCTTTGACTCGCCTAAATTAATAATGGCGGCGTTGGTGGGAATGGAAATGAAAAAGGTATCAATGGAGGGAAGGGAAGAGGTGGAAGTAGAGGTAATGTTGGTAAATAAGAAAAAGGAGATTAAGGGCAAGTTTGGTTGAACAGAATAAGTATTGTATTCTGTTTGTATTCCTCAAAATTACCTATTCTTGTGTCTGGTTAGAAAAAGAAATTTAAAATAGGTATTCTCGGTTTTAATTATTCCGCGAACTTGGGAATAGGTAAAGACAACATAACTTTATCTTTACCTATTCTGGGTATCTCAAAATAAATACCACCATGATGAGGACTGAAATATCCTTGTCTCTCTCGCTATCGTCTTCACGCTTCACGCTCTCGTCTCCCTCGCTCTTGTCCTCCTCGCTCTTGTCTTCAAGCTCGTCTCTCTCTGTCTTCACAGTCTGGTCTTTTCTCTAACATTTCTCTGCTAGTTGCACGAATTAGATATGCTCGTCGCTTTTTTTTTTTTGCTATCAATGTAGTTGTTCGGCTTACCTCATCGGCCAAATAACTTTTGTGATGCTTATTTGACCTTCTGGTCTCTTCCAATCAACTTGACCAAGATTGGAAGAGACAAATTTATGTGCTTCCTGTCTCTTTCTTGTATCTGTGCGAGTCTTTCTGTTTGATGAAGGGTTGTAACAGCCTGCTTGGCCCCATTTGTGGTAGTCAAGCAGTTGTGTCAACTTGTTTAAATGTGTTTGCATCAACTTGTTTGAAGTTAGAGTGAAAAATCATTTGAAGTGCTTAGGACTTGTTAATTGCCAATTGATATGATTGAAGAGTTTCTGAGGTATTTGGGTGGTATGAATAATGTTGAAAATGTGTTATTTATGTGATATTAACATGGATTGTAGTAGATGTTTGCATTATCTGGGTTATGACATTGACTAGAAGAGTTTGTTCCCAGATAGATTTCCATTAGAGCAAAAACTAGAAGAGGAAACCCTAGCAGTTAAAATTGGTTGTAAGTGAATTTAGCCATTGACAAAAATTTTTATTTCTTTCAATAAGCTATATATGGCCATGAATGTAGTTGGAGAGATTGGTTCCTTGCGTCAGGACATCTATATGTCTTCTTCATGTTGTGGAAGATATGAAAAACTTGTTAATCTTCTCAGAGAGAAGATTATTACTGGTCTTAATAGAATTTGATCCTCGACAAACTTGATGGACCATTAAACTAAATGCTAGTGGTGGCGGTGGGAGTGGTATGGAAGGGATGTTAGGTATCCAAGTCTTTGAATCGCCTAAATTAAACTTTGGCAGAGGAGGAGGTTAAAACAATGGCGGCGTTGGTGGGAATGGAAATGAAAAGGGTATCAATGGAGGGAAAGGAAGAGGTGGAAGTAGAGGTAATGTCGGTAAATAAGAAAAGGGAGATTAAGGGCATGTTTGGTTGAACAAAATAAGTATTGTATTCCGTTTGTATTCCTCAAAATTACCTATTCTTTTGTTTGGTTAGAAAAAGAAATAATAGGTATTCTCGGTTTTAATTATTCCGTGAACTTGGGAATAGGTAAAGACAACATAACTTTATCTTTACCTATTCTGGGTATCTCAGAATAAATACTACCATGTTGAGGACCGAAATATCCTTGTCTCTCTCGATATCATCTTCACGCTCTCGTCTCCCTCGCTCTTGTCCTCCTCGCTCTTGTCTTCAAGCTCGTCTCTCTCTATCTTCACAATCTAGTCTTTTCTCCAACATTTCTCTGCCAGTTGCACGAATTAGATATGCTCATCGCTTTTTTTTTTTGCTATCAATATGGTTGTTCGGCTTACCTCATTAGCCAAATAACTTTTGTGATGCTTATTTAACCTTCTGGTCTCTTCCAATCAACTTGACCAAGATTGGAAGAGACAAATTTATGTGCTTCCTGTCTCTTTTTTGTATCTGTGCGAGTCTTTCTGTTTGATGAAGGGTTGTAACAGTCTGCTAGCAGTTGTGTCAACTTGTTTAAATGTGTTTGCATCAACTTGTTTGAAGTTGGAGTGAAAAATCATCTGAAGTGCTTAGGACGTGTTAATTGCCAATTGATATGATTGAAGAGTTTCTGAGGTATTTGGGTGGTATGAATAATGTTGAAAATGTGTTATCTGTGTGGTATTAACATGGATTGTAGTAGATGTTTGCATTATCTGGGTTATGACACTAACTAGAAGAGTTTGTTCCCAGATAGATTTCCATTAGAGCAAAAACTAGAAAAGGAAACCCTAGCAGTTAAAATTGGTTATGAGTGAATTTAGCCATTGACAAATTTTTTTATTTCTTTCAATAAGCTATATATGGCCATGAATGTAGTTGGAGAGATTGGTACCCTGCGTCAGGACATCTATATGTCTTCTTCATATTATGAAAGATATGAAAATTTTGTTAATCATCTTCAGAGAGAAGATTATTACTGGTCTTAATAGAATTTGATCCTCGACAAACTTGATGGAGCATTGATAAATTATTGTTGGTTTTTAGATATGAAAACAAAGAATAAAGGCTTAAAGTTGAAAATAGAGAATAAATTTAAGGCATATATAGCAGTACATAGTCTCAAGAATAAGTAAAGGGATATATATAGCAGTTTATATAGTAGTACATGGCAGCATATATAGCAGTATATATGTAAAGGGATATTAGATGAAAACGTAAGTAATTTTTTTGATAAATAAACGCATAAGTAATTGTTATCCAGTAAACCTATACTGCATAACTTAACTTCTTTATAATAGCAGATTATCTCTTAAAGACTAGTAACAAGCATTAATACAGTGAACTTCAAATTGAATATTTAATAAATGGAGTTATTAGCAATTGAAACAAGTCAAAAAAAATTCTTAAATGTTATTCATGAGGGTGACTAATTAAGTAGGAAAGAACTTGGAAAAGCTAGTTGAAAGAACTTGGTATATATTCTTTGTGATCGTTGTACTGTAATATGTAGTGCAGACCTTATTATGTACCCAGGATCAACATGAAAGGATTAAAATGAAAGTAACGCGGAATACCTGATTTCAGTTCCATCTCTGATTCCGATGTCGATTCCGAGCTCCAAATAATCACTAATCTCCTGGGACCTTTATGGAAAGTGTTTACCAACACATGGTTTAGGTTTTTCTATAGTTTTCTCAGTACGTAAGCTCTCTTAACAGGTTTAAAGATTATTTATACTTAGATTGATATGAGCAACAGCAGGAGACCTTAACCTTTATATATCTTCCATATCGAGCTTCCCCATTACAAGGCCAATATGGGTGTCCGGTTCAACACTAATTGGGATTCATTTTTCACCCGCACTTCAACCCATTAATCTAGATCATTTATTGGGTCACTTTATTATCTTTATCTGGATCAAATTACGTAACTTAACCAATAATTTATTTAAAAATCAAAAATGCAATTAATAGTTGTCCAACTTTATGGGAAAGGACAAAATTGTCCAACATTCTCCCCTTTGGACAAGCATTAATTGCAATTTTGACTATAGTTTAAAAACTCGATTAAGCCACGCTACTGAATTAGTCGACTAAGTTTTAAAAACAAAACATTTGATCCAAAGATAGAGAAAGTCCATTATTATGTCCTGCAAGGCTTTCGATACCGAAAAGTATCAAATGCATGTGCCGTGTGCGATACAGATCTAATAGAATCACGTATATCAATACCTCACTAACATGAATGGGAAAATAGAGTGTGGCAAACTAGGATGATATCTTTATGATCTAAATTATACCATCTTCGTTTATAGGTCTCGATTCCTCCAACTTTATGCTAAATTGCATTAGAGAAATCATGTTTTCTCTTATTGAATGCTAAACGGCATTAGAGAAAACTTGTTTCCTTCCCCCAAATGTTAAACCGCATTTGAGAAAACCTTTATGTTTTCCAACTAAATGCTAAATTGCATTGGAGAACCTTGATGGGATTAAAAACTTATATCCCCCTATGTCATGTCAAATTCATGGATATTCATACTAAAACTATATGTGTCTAAATGACATAGGCACAAGGCTAATCTGTATATATGTCCAATGACCTTTAAATGCTTAAGATCGACACAAATCTTAAGATTTTTATACGTATTATGACAATGTATGACAACACGTATTACTGAGGATAAATGATGATCATCTTTATCGATGAACCTTCATACTATCATAATACATCAAAATGTACAAATGTACATTGAGCAAACATAACGATCCCCTAACTAATAGTGTCTAAAGACATCAAAACACCCACACTATATACTTGTGTCACAAACATAAGTGGGCAAAGTCTTTTAGTTAAAGGATCAAGTTACAGTTCCTCAATCTTTAAATGCACCAAACCTTAATGTCACCTTTTTGTATCAACACTTTTATGACCAAATAATTGAACTTTAAATGCTAAGACCCTGTGATGTTCTTTGTTGCTATTAAACAACACGGCAAGAAGATTACCATAATACAACCAAATGGGTCTAGCTACTGAATCAACCACAGACAATTCATAAATCAAGTTTTTGAGCTAAACCGTTTGTGAAGCAGCCCCATGGCATGCACTCTGCATGCATAGTCGAGGAAGTTGCTTTTGTCTACTTGACACACTTCTAGGACATTGTATCATCTACAAACTTAAAACTGTAACGTTAAGTGGACTTTCGATCATCCGAACACATGGCTAAATTTTAAATCTGAATTCCATACGAGGTTTAATTTGTTGACTACGTTATATGTCAACATACAATCCTTGATTCACTTTAGTATCTCAAGGCTCGCTAGACTGCATTCCAATGGTCTACACCTGGATTAACCATATATTGAGCAAACAGTCAAACAGTGAATGCAATGTCCTACCTAGTATATATCCGAGCATACATCAGGCTATCAATCATACTAGAATACGGAACATTCCTCATAAGCTCTCTCTTTACTTTATTCTTTGAATGATGTACCAAAGATTATCTCTCACTATGAGAGACAGGTGCTACGATAGGTTTACTGTTAACCGTATTAAACCTTTGTAATACATACTCAGTGTATGCATTCTATGAGAGGTCTAATGAGTGTTGAGATTTGTCCTGATGAATCTGAATAATTAGGACATAAGATGCTACACCAAGGTCCTTCATGTCAAAATACTAGACCAAAAGTTGCTTAACCCCATACAACATGGTCAAGTAATTTGACGTGAGCAATATATCATCCTCATGCAGTAACAGGAAGATAACTTTGCTCCCCTTGACCTCATAGTACAAACATCTTTTTAATTTTATTTTTCATGAAGCCAAAAGAAGTCATAACCTCATCAAATGTAAGGTATCATTTTTAGGAGGTTTGATGTAAACCATATATTGATCTGCATAACTCGCAAACCATGTCAGTTTCATCTAGATCCTAAAATCTTTCAAGTTATACCATATAGACCACTTCATAAAGGTCTTTACTCAGGAATGCGATTTTGACAGCCATCTGATGTAACTCTATATCATTACGAGCTATAATTGCCTTAATAACTCAAAATGTATCCTATGAGGATACGAGAGAAAAGGTAACAAAAGTCAACCTTTCTTTCGAAGTGAACCATTAGGTAACTGAGCGAGCCCATAAACTGCTAAACTTTATCCTGAAATCCTTTAGGTCTTAAAACTTCATTTACAACTGTCGAGTTTGCAGTTTCGTTGCAATCAACTTGCTCCCAGACCTTACTATGCTCCATGGCTTGCATCTCGTCATTCATTGCATCCCACCATACATCCACATTGGATCCAGAAACAACTTTTGTAAAAGTAATTGGATCCGTAACATGTCTAATAGCATAGTCCTTTACACCTGATAGATTATGTTATCAGATGGGATAGCAGGTCGTCTCACTCTAGTGGATTTACCTTAACTGTATTAGATCTTGTACCCCTAGGAACCTCTGTGTCTACAGGTATGGGTTCCTGTTCCTATACAAATATGATACAAAGACCTAGATCCGCCGGATCTAACTGTATGAGTAGCGGGTACATGATAACTGTAGTATCCGCCCTGCTATCATCTGAAGGGTCAATGAGCTTACCATCATCATAGACATTGTATTATAAAAACTTAGTTGTTTGTGAGTCCACTATTCTGGTCCCTCCTTCTCTATAGAAAAAGTTGTAGCCTTAAAATAGTCGAGATATCTTACTAAATAGCAATGAACGGAACGAGCATGCAATTTTTCTTTATAAGGATTATACTACCTCAGTAGAGCATCTCCATACACGAATGTGTGCAAGGCTAAGATTTCAAACTTTTAGATAATTAGGTAGATTAGTCCTGCTCTACATTGACTTCTTCAAGTCCTTTAGGGTGCAATTATGCCTTTTTGCAACACACCATTTTGCTCAGAACTACTCGGTATAGTGAATTAAGTCACTATTTCAACTAATTTCAAATATCTAGCAAAAGAACCTTTTAAAGTTCTGAAATACCATGTTTGCCATGATATTCTCCTCCATGGTCAAATCTGAATGTCTTGATGAATTTTCCTAATTGGTTCTCAACCTTGAATCTTTAAGCAAGAACATATAACTGTAATGAGAATAATCATCAATAAATATTAGAATACATTTAGAATTGCACAATGCAACTGTATAAGGTCTATCGATATCTTTATGTATTAGACTCAACAAGTCAAAAGCATGAGTTGATCTCAATGTCCTTATTAGTCAACTTACCCCTACAACAGTCAGCGCATGTTCCCAAATCATTATAATATAGAATTGAGAAATGCTTTCCTTGATCAATCTTTCAACCTTAGCTCTGGAAATCTAGCTTAAACTTTTACGCCACACCATGTATGACTTCTCATTCATTAGGGTCCTTCATTTCACAACTTGTTTAGCAAGATACAAAGAAGCATTTATCTAATTCGGGGTAAGACACATTCTATACAAACCATATGATAAGAAAGTTATACCATTATGTTTTGCATTAAACAACAACTGTACAACAGAAGCATTAAATACAAAACATTAACCTTCCTTGTTAAAAAATGATCAAAAGATCACATATAAAATGTGTCGTGTAAAAACCAAATGAACCTTACAATAAAGTTCAATACATATATTCCTTATAGATATTTCTTCCACTTCTTTATTACTATGAGTCATCAGTTCCTCATTTTCTTTATTTGGCTTTATCCTTAATATGAACCTTTGCATTGTAGAAGTGCCTTAACCAGATGCCCCACTAAAGAGCCACCATGTACTTAATGCAACTATCGCAAGTTAGATTCATAATTGACAAGTCAAAAAGTAACATGATGGTCTCAATCTCTCTTTTTAAACCTCATACTGCTGGTTTCTTTATATCATTGGGACCTTTATCAGTACTGATTTGACCAAAATTAGTATGTGGAGAAGATTTGAACTTTCTACCTTTGAACTTAGCGAGCTTCATCTTTGTCTTCCCTTTGATTGCTTTGAGGGCTGTAGGAGTAACAAGCTTAAGTTTCTCCTTCTCAGCAACACAATGGGCTATCAAAGCATTGAAGTCTCAACATCTTCAATCTATTGTGAAGATGAATTATTCTCGATATTTACTCCATTACTCCCTTTTTATAATCCCCTTTTATCATATATACCTTATGGAGAATAATTCTTTTATCAAGGCACTTGTCTCAACACTAGGTAAGACTATATACGTTTGACAGACATTATCAAGAAACTCCTTCGATATGTCTGTGTCTGGAAGTCCACTTAGCAGATAGTTAGGAATGAATCTCTTAATGGTTATCAGATATAATCTGCCAGACCGATCCTAGGTTTTATAGGCTACTTTATGAGTTTTCGAGCTCATGGATGTAGGTGGAGATGGCCTATCTGTCCGTATGGTCATATCAACCACAACTATCTCCATAGCATTCAATACATCCTCTGTCCACTTCTGTGAATTGAAATCAATCAGGGTTTTAATGGTGACACTGATTTAGTTGACTGAAAAGGTGACTTCAAGATGATAATCTTTAAATCAGCACAAATATAGGATAACAACGATACTTAAAGCCATTAAATAGTATCTTTACTGAAAATCCGGTCACACATATTATAAAACACCTGTGGGCTGAATACATAATATATTTAACTAGACCTTCACATAAAAGCGATCGAAGTACAAATTATTAATTCTCATGACACTACCACCTGTGGGCGAATAGATCATTTAAGCAACGACTTTCCTTTATTTAATGCCTTTATTATTAGTTTTATGTATTTATTATAATTTTATTTATATAATTATTTAGCATGCTAGTTTTACTTATTTACTCTTTAACCTGCATCACTCCTTTATTGTTACATCTGCGTGTGGGTCTATCGGAAACAACCTCTCTACTATATAGGGGTAAGGCTGCATACTATCAGATCTCCCCAGACCCTGTTTTATTACGTGACTTCAGATTGGGTGTGATGATAATGATGCACATCTCAAAATCTCATGTAAGGTCAACACCTGTGGGCAGAATAACCTAACATGAGACCAGAGACATCCCCTAATGTGTAAGCAGAACAATTCAAAATGCTGACTCTAAAGGCCGTTGTGGTGACTATATCCTCATTAGCACTCAAAAAGTCCACAAACACAAAAAATACATCTTTATGTTATCCTCACATTCTTTATGGGCATATGGTATGTGACAATATAATATCAATAAATGAAAACAATCGAATGCACAGTATCATTGTCACACACTCGTGCTGAAGACAATCTCTAAAAACTTCATTTGAGACTTTCATAAAAGAAAAATCTTAGTAAAGTGACTATCGTGCATCACTGGATACTGAATCGACCACCTGAGACTCGAAAACCTCATGTATCTCCCTTATGGCAAGTTTATTGTATAAAAATTCACTTAAAAATGGCTTCATAATGTTTTAATTCCTTTTCCGATAGACTATCATGCAATCCTAAATACCAAATATGAGACTTAAGAGACAAGAATCTCATGTGTCTCCCTCATACGATGTTTGAAGCATAAAATTCACTTGAAATTGGATTCAGAATACCTTAATTTCTTTTTTTGTAGTTAAACTTTAATTTATTACTAATGTAATAAATCCAGAAAATGAGAAAAGTTAACTTTATGAATTTTTTGGACTTGAAAACTGACCCAATACATCCCAGGATACCCTTACAAGAAATTTGAAATTTTTGTGTTTTTGTTTTTGTTTTTTCGAGGATTACTATAGCGTCCATATAGCTGACGTCAGTCGCTGACATGGCGCACCACCGTTTCCCTCTCATGGGAGCGCGGGTCAAGGACAAATGTTCATGACTCGCTGGAGCAACACGTCGGCGCGTGACGCACCATCCGTACACCACTACCCCCGCTCACTGTAGCACTACACACACCCGACAAATTTTCACCCACCGATACCGAAGGCGATTTTCGGCATCCCACAAAGTCATTTTTTGCTCCGTTCAGCTGGTTTTCGATCGATATTTTTATAGCTAGCCTTATGTATACCACTTTTACGTAATTATATACATAAAAAATGAAAAACGAACCAAAAATAGAGGAAAACCATATGATATGAAAAATAGAAAAACCTTCTTTCCGGCAATCCGATCACATAATCTCTCTGATACCACATGTAATATGTAGTACAGACCTGATTACATACCCATGATCAACATGAAAGGATTAAAAACGAAGATAATGTGGAATACCTGATTTCGATTCCATCTCTGATTCCGATGCCTCTTCCGAGCTCCAAACGATCACGAATCTCCTAGGATCTTTACGAAAAGTGTTTACCGACACGTGGTTTAGGTCTTTCTACAGTTTTCTCAATACGTAAGTTCTTTTAACGGATCAGAGATTCCTTATGCTTACGATTAATATAAGCAACTACTGGAGACCTTAACCTTTATATAGCTTCTATATCGAACTTCCCCATCACAAGGTTAATATGAGTCTGGTCCACACTAATTGAGATCTATTTTCTACCCGAACTTCAACCCATTAATTTAAATCATTTATTGGGTCGCTTTATTATCTTTATCTGGATCAAATTATGTAACTTAACCGATAATTTATTTAAAAATCAAAAAATGCAATTAATAGTTATCCAACTTTATAAGAAAGGACAAAATTGTCCGATATGCACAAGGTAATGTTCTTCTTGGATGTCCTCTAACTGAGTGCGCTTAAGTTGTATATGCACATATTAGCTTGCTTATACTTGGCTGATATCTCATTTGTTAAGGTCTTTAAACCAGGATGGTTGTAGGCTGAAGATGAACTCTTTATTAAACTTGCTTCACGTGTTTCAATTGCAATACCATCTACACAATCTAAAGCTTCCACTTGTGGTTCTTCTAGCCTGTAAATCCCATATTTATCTGTTTTTCTATTGATTGAGGTCACTTGTTCCCTAGTCCTGGGTGAGTGTGGTTTGAATGTGCATTGCATGTGGACGTTCACACCTAATCAAGAAATCATTAGCGATTGAAAGATTCAGATATGCTTAGACAAAGTACTGGTTGAACATGTATCACGATAAACAACACCAATGATTGTTACATGAGAGATAGAACTTGCAGATTAAGCAAGAAAAAATATAGCAGTAAAAAGTAGAAGGAAACTGATTGGAGACATTGGAGAAAACAAGGGGAGTAGAAAGAAACTTTTATATTGGCAGGCATATGTAGGCATTAGTCTTTAGCTCTTATGGCTGCCTTATACCCAACATTACATGTACCTAAATTCATGTTTATCAGTCGGTGATTCACCTAATCGATTAAGCTGCTCTCTCATAAATTAAAGAGGCCCAAGGTGAAATGCTGACAGCGAACGTGGCCCTGCCCAAATCTGTACAGTTCAGTCTTTCAGGATTTCTACAAATGCCAGATATTGGGAACTTTAGCCTTATTCATTTCACCGCATGCCCATAATTCACCTTTTCACTATTTACGTACTTTACTGAAATTGTACGTTTCCAGGTAGCAATTGCATCAACCATTAATTTTGTTAAACAAGTAGCACTTTACAAAGTTTGACTTTATACTTTTCCCAAGAACTTAGCATTATTTATGTATATAACTAAAATGAGACTTATTATTGCCAAATGCACGTTAAAATATCGTTTTACAAAACCTATAGTCTCTTTCAAATTTGTACAGAACTTTGTCGCATTATCCCTTTAACAATTTCTTATTTAATTGGCGTCATCATTGTGTGCATTACGTCAGCGTTCTTGTAACATAGGTTAGGTAGGCCCCAGCTCCATTCCTAGACTCCTCATTGCAGCTGACGTGGCGGTCGTCCATTTGCTAGTTCATTTCCAGGACATCATGCGACGACCACTCCATATTATTTGGGCTTTTGGTGCCGTTCTTTCATATTTTTTCACTTACAGTTCTCATACGTTTAACCAAAGCCCAAAATGAATATGTTTTTGTATAAAGGAGGGATCAAACGAAGATCAGATGCAACTACTCCACTGAAAACCGTTGCGTAAGTTAGATTTCTTACAATAGCTACGAAAATTAAAGACAGGCCTCAAAGGTTAGTTGCTAAGAACATTAATTAGCTAATGGTCTCTTTCTTTTTCTTGTTTCAGAGAGAAAAATAGTGACAACTGAAAAGCCACCACAGTACTAGGAACTGCAAGTTGACTCTTCTCCTTTTCTTGACAACGTATACTTCTTCTAGTGGATGATGTTAGGCAAGTTGAAGGAACTATTAGCTAGTCAAAGCCAAAGAGCACCAGCTTCTTTGAGAAGAGGGACAAGAGTTCCATTGATATGAAAAGCCATGACTCTGTCCATGGCACCAATTAACTTCCCTCCGATGAACACCACAGGAACTGAGGTCGAGCTACCAAGAAGCCTTGATAACGCCCTCTCGATCTCTTTCCCTGTCGGGTCCTGATCCAGCTCGTACACAGTCGGGTTCACACCCATCCCACAGAACAGTCTCTTCACTGCATGGCACATGCAACAGCTACTAATACTGAAAATCACTACCGCACTCTCCGAGGCCAATCTCACCACTCTCTCCAATGGGTCTCCGATGCTCCTCACAGGCACGTAATAGCCCCATGAATCAGCCTGGTAATGCATGTTTAGTAGATAACTGGAGACGAAGAAGAAAAAGAAGGAATATGGTCGATGAATTGGAGATGGTGGTGTTATTCGTAGCCAAGAAACGAGCAATACATATATATAGAGGCATGGCATTGACATTGGGGTAATAAGGTAATAACGAAGGATTTGTCTGATGTTGTCGCAGCGCGTGCGTAGGGGTTCTTGTGGGTTTTGCTTTAAAAGGATTTTTGTCTGTATTCAGAAGACATGTATTTGTACATTTGTAGAATAAAGCATTAGTGGAGGCAAAGGTGTCAGGTGTAGAAGGCGGCTAGGAGGCATTTGTCTACTTTAGAGAGTAAAGAGATAGAGAGTACAATCGCACCATTCTTTTTGAAGCTAGAGAAAGGATTCTTTGTAGAACTTTCAGGCGTAATTGAGACATGGTTTCAGGCTTTTTTTTCGTTTGGCAAAAGCCTGAAGGAGGGGTTTTGTTGTAGTCGGCTGTCTCGTCCTTGTTGTCGGGTATTAGAGCTTTTCTTTAGCTTTAGTGACGTGAACATTACGCGCATGTTAAGCCATCCAGGAGCATCGGTGACGATTATCATCGGCATCATCGACCATCGTAAATAAACAACAGTAGTCTTTTCAGGCTCTTTCCATGAATTGACCTCTATTCCCGTTAATACGTGCCAAGGAAGCATGCAATTCTCGGGGACAAAAGCTTATTTTGACATGGTCAGGTTAAAGAGAAGGTTGACAATAGGATTCTGGTTCACTTAATTATCAGTTAATTAACTTAAGCAGTGTTACTTGAGCATGAATGATAATATGTCGTGATAAAAGGAAAAAGAAACCAAAAATAAATAAGCCAACCATGTTTCTAGTGCAGAAAGTTGATATATGTGGGCAAAGTGTACGCCACATTGCTTTTGAAACAAAAGATGGATTAGAAAGTAAAGCTCCGGTAACGCCCCACATCAAATAATAAAAGCCCACAGAGATGAGTATAAACCTTGTGCATTTAGCTAAAACAGGGGCTTCCATGGTCGAGAGTTGAGACACGTGCACTATAAAGATTGAATATGGCACTAAGCATGAATTGACGTCAGGCCATTTACAAAGTTCACATCTTTCCTACCCTTTTGGCTTTAACATCTTAGTTTGATTGATGAACGTAAAGGTTTTTAAGCAAACAAAGACACTCATTAAAAGTTTATCGCACATGTAGAATTTAATCAGGCTGCCGAAAGGCCTTAGAATTTAAATCAATTGATCAATAAGTAGGGTATGATATGACTAGGACATGGTCCAATATTGGACAAAACGTCCTGTTCGGTGTTCTAACCAATGATATCCGATTGAATTTTGACATGGTATTATATCAATATTGGTCAATATCGGATACCGTTTCAACTAATTTTTAAATTTATAAAATAGTTCATAAATTTTGTTAGAAATTGTAAAATAATCTATTGTCATATTATAGTTTTACTGTATAGTTTATAAGTTTATATCAACTATATTTTCAACATTCATAATAATAAATAATAACTATAATTAATATGAAATAATAATAATTTTTAGATATTTCATATATAAATAATAACTACAATTAATATGAAAAAGGCAATTATCATCATACAAGTATAAAATTAAGAACAATATAAAGTATTTGAAATATTACAATTTTATCATATAATAAGTAATAATTACATTAAACATCAAATAAAAAGAACAATAAAGATCCTTAACTTTCTAATTATTATAATTTACAACAAGAGTTCATAATGAGAAAATAATCAATTAAAAGTGAAACATGAAAAAAAAATATTATTTAATTTACTATTAATTAAATATATTATTTAATTATTTAATATATTAATTATTAACAAGATTTTAAATAATTTTAATTTAATATTACATATTTAATTAATTAAAATTAATTATTACTAAAATTTTAAATAACTTAATTTAATTTAAATTTGTAAATTTAATTATTATATTTTTAAAATATATAAATTTTAAATAAAATTTG
>JAOTAX010000162.1:6613-50367 GCA_025629825.1 Erythroxylum guanchezii | reverse complement strand
TAATGTACAAAATAAAAATTATTCTATAAATTAATAAATATTAATTTATCGATAAATTAATAAAATATTCATTTATCAATAAAATAATAACTCTGTATAAGATAATAATTTTTCAGGTCCCAAAAATATTTATTTATAGAGGTTTTACTGTATAAAGGTTATCTTAATATTTTGAGTTTTATGTATCTACTTTAAGTGTGGGTCTCGTATGTATAAAGATCATGTTTGTAATTTGTAGTTTTATGATAAGTCAAACTAGAAATTAGATTAAAATTTTACCCTAATAAAAGTAGTTATGGTCCCCAAATTAAACATATAAATAATTTTTCTGACATCTAATCATCAGCCAGAAAACAGAGAGTTAGGGAAAACTCTAAAAAAGAAGACTACGTTCTAATTTGGAAGACAAACCGCAAGGCTCCAATGTAGATTTCACAATAAATTCAGGTATGATTTCGTTTTTATTTAATTCTTAATAATTTGATACAAACAAATTATGTCTTTAAAGGAATTAAAACCTTATAAGTGGTATCAGAACTTTGTTCATAACTTCAATACAGATTTCACAATAGATTCAAATATGCTTCCGCTTTTATGTAATTCTTAATGATTTGATATAAATGAATCCTGTCTTTAAAGGAATTAAAACCCCATAATTAGTATCAGAGCCTTGTTCATAATTGGGTCATCAAGAATGATTGATCTTTGTCTTCCGTAATTTTGAAATTGTTTTTATATGGATTTGGTTTAATAAACAATCAGGCTTTATTTTATTTTTTTACAGTATTTAAAAAAGGAGAAACCGTTGAAACAGATGACGGTAAGATGTGTTGGAAAAGTTTTCAAAAGCCTTAATCTTTATGATGATTGTTTTAATAACGTTGATTGATAAAAAGAAGTGAGGGACATTACGCATCTGTTTTTTTTTTTGTTAACTGTTCAATGTTTTGTGTAGATTCAGATTATGATTCGATGTTTTCAGAAGGTTGCTTTCAAAAGCCTTTCATCTTTATCCAATAACCAATAAAGTTCTTTCTGTTTTGTTAATAAAGTGACGATGTTTGTTATGTACGTTAACCATTAGATAACGAATAATAACTAGAAACTAATGTATTTGGGTTTATACTTTAACGATCAGATAAAGACCAGAAATAACCCTAAAGTTTTAGCATCTTGGAAAGTTTTAAATTTATACTTGTTAGTGTGCATGTTATGGATTAATATTACGAGGAATGAGTTTTGGGTTCAAAATTTATAATTTCTGGTTTGATTTGTAAAATTTTGACCTAATTCTCGATTTGAGTTGATAGGATTGTGGGTAAAAAAGTTGAAGCTATGACGCTTTCATACAGCTAATGCAAAATTTGAGTATTTTAATTTCAGATTTTGGTAATTTAAAGAAATATATAGCATTTGAAATTAAATTAATTGAAGTAACATGTTGCCAAAGCAACCTCTCTTGTGAAAATTAATTTAACTTCGAATGTAAAGAGTTTTGTGTGTATGTTATTCATGCGAATATTGACTGGCCCAAAGGAAAGTTAATATTTGGTCCGAATTGCATATACACTTGTGGTGGTAAATTTGGGGCAATTATTCGATATAATATGTGAACATTAAATCGGTCCTAAGAAAGGTTTATTGTTTGACATGCCTTATTGCCAGTGTTTGAATCACTACACCAAGGTGCCACTTACAAGTTGGTATTTCTATCCAAAGACTAAATATCAATGTTGTGCTAGGTATCCTGAGATAGGGGCCCTAACATTATCTGTATATAATTAATTTGGCATACTATAATGTTGTGTATATGAGTAATTAGATTTTGTTTGTTTTGTTCTCTTCAGTTCCTAGTTGTATTGCAAATATCTCTGCTAGTGTTAATTCAACTCCTATGCTTAATGGCACCAATTTTAAGTCATGGAAGGAGAACGTTTTAATTGTTCTCGGAGTCATTGACTTAAATCTTGTTTACGAGTCGATCAACCTGATCTACTTACTGGTGAAAGTACCTCTGATCAAAAGAGGGAGATGGAAAAGTGGGAAAGGTCAAATCATATGAGCTTGATGATCATGAAACGTGCCATTCCAGAAGCTTTTAGGGGCATTATGTCTGATCAGATTACTACGACTAAGGGTTTCCTTAAGAATCTTGAGAAAAGATTTGACAAAAATGAAAAGGCTAAAAGAAGTACACTTTTGGCAAAGCTTATCTCAATGATATATGTAGGAAAAGGAAACATAAGATAGTACATTATGGAAATGTCTCACATTGCTTCCAAATTGAAAGCACTTAAGTTGGAATTATCTGAAGACTTGTTAGGGCATCTGGTTTTGATATCTCTTCTGGGACAATATAGTCAATTCAAGGTGAGCTATAACTGTCAAAAAGAGACATGGTCTCTTAATAAGCTCATCTCACATTGTGTCTAAGAAGAGGAAAGGTTGAAGCATGATAAGGTAGAAAGTGCTCACTTAGCCACAACATTTAAGGACAAAAGGAACAAAAGAAAGAAAATTAAGGAAGCTGCGGTTTCGGAAACATAAAAGAAACAGCAAAAGAAAGAAAATCTAAAAGGCTGCTTCTTCTGTGGAGCTAAAGGTAATGTAAAGAAGCAGTGTGTTAATTATCATGCATGGCGTGCAAAGAAAGGTATGCTTCTTATTTTGGTTTGTTCTAAGGTTAATTTGATTTTAGTACCTAGACACACATGGTGGTTAGATTCTGGTGTAACAACTCACTTCAATGTGTCTATACAGGGTTACCTGAGTTGTCGAAAACCAAGTGATGGTGAAAGATACATCTATGTAGGTGATGGCAAGCTGGTAGAAGTTGAAGCCATAGGGACTTTTATATTATTGTTAAGAACTAGATTTTAATTGGAATTTGTTGAGACTTTCGTTGTACAATCTTGTTGACGGAATTTGATTTCTATTTCTACTTTGGACAAATCTGGTTATTATTGTTCATTTGGAAATGGAATATTTAATCTCTTTCAAAATTCAAATTTGGTTGGTGCTAATTCTTTATCAGGTCACGATAATCTAAAAGGATGATTCTTCTATGGAGCTAAAGATAATGTAAAGAAGCAGTGTGTTAATTATCAAGCATGGCGAGCAAAGAAGGTATGCTTCTTATTTTGGTTTGTTCTAAGGTTAATTTGACTTCAGTACCTAGACAAACATGGTGGTTAGATTCTAGTGTACCAACTCACTTCAACGTGTCTATGCAGGGTTGTCTGAGTTGTCGAAAACCAAATGATGGTGAAAGATACATCTATGTAGGTGATGGCAAGCTGGTAGAAGTTGAAGCAATAGGGACTTTTATATTATTGTTAAGAACTGGATTTTAATTGGAATTTGTTGAGACTTTCGGTATACAGTCTTGTTAATCGAATTTGATTTTTATTTCTGCTTTGGACAAATCTGGTTATTGTTGTTCATTTGGAAATGGAATATTTAGTCTCTTTCAAAATTCAAATTTGGTTAGTGCCAATTCTTTATCAGGTCACGATAATCTAAAAGGTAGCTTCTTCTGTGGAGCTTAAGATAATATAAAGAAGCAGGGTGTTAATTATCACGCATGGCGTGCAAAGAAAGGTATGCTTCTTATTTTAGTTTGTTCTAAGGTTAATTTGACTTCAGTACCTAGACATACATGGTGGTTAGAAGGTTAATTTGACTTCAGTACCTAGACATACATGGTGGTTAGATTTTGGTGTAACAACTCACTTCAATGTGTCTATGCAGGGTTGCCTGAGTTGTCGAAAACCAAGTGATGGTGAAAGATACATCTATGTAGGTAATGGCAAGCTGGTAGAAGTTGAAGCAATAGGGACTTTTATATTATTGTTAAGAACTGGATTTTAATTGGAATTTGTTGAGACTTTCGGTATACAGTCTTGTTGACAAAATTTGATTTTTATTTGTGGTTTGGACAAATCTGGTTATCGTTGTTCATTTGGAAATGGAATATTTAGTCTCTTTCAAAATTCAAATTTGGTTGGTGCCAATTCTTTATCAGGTCACGATAATCTATATAAGCTTGACACTAATGTTTTATTTAATGAAACCTTACATATGGGTACATGAAGTTTAAATCGCAAATTAATCGTGAGAATGCTGCCTCATTGTGGCATAAGAGATTAGGTCACATCTCTGAAAGGAGAATTGAGAGACTTGTATCCAAAGGGATTCTCGATCCCCTTGATTCTATAGATTTTGCTACTTATGTTAATTGCATTAAGGGGAAACAAACAAATGTCAAGAGATTGGGTGCCAATAGGGCTTCAGATGTATTAGAACTTATCTATATAGATATTTGTGGACCATTCCCTATGGCATCTTGGAATGGTCAACCGTATTTTATAATGTTTATAAACGACTTCTCACAATATGGCTATCTTTATCTTATCCATGATAAATCACAGTCTTTGGACGTGTTCAAAAAATGTAAGGCTGAAGTTAAGAACCAACTTAACAAAAGGATTAAAAGCATTAGATTTGACCATAGTGGTGGGTACTACAGTAGATATGACGGATCAGGTGAACAATGTCTAGGATCGTTTGCTAAATTCCTAGAGGAATGCGGTATCGTCCCACAATACATTATGTCCGCCTAGCATGAATGGTGTTGCTGAAAAACGAAATAGAATGCTTAAGGATATGGTGAGGAGTATGATTAGTCATTATACCTTGCCAAAATCACTCTAGGGAGAAGCACTAAAGACTGCAGCATTTATACTCAATAGAGTTCCAACTAAAACAATCGATAAGACCACCCCTTATGAACTTTAGACGAGCAAGAAGCCTAGTTTAAAGCACTTACACATTTGGGGATGTCCAGCTAAGGCAAGGCCTTATAGGCCAAATGAAAAGAAACTGGACTCAAGTACTATCAATTGTTACTTTATTGAATATTCTGAAAGATCCAGGAGTTACAAGTTTTATGATCCCACAACTAAGGCAATTTTTGAGACAGGAAATGCCCAGTTTCTTGAGGATGTTGAGCTTGCAGGGGAAGAAAGGATTAAGGACTTTGTTTTTGAAGAGGAACAAGTTGAAATTCCTCTAATTGCTATTGACAATTATCAAGGTCAAGTTTTCATTCCTAACATTGTTCAAGAAACAATTATAGATCAAGACAATGTCATGGAAACTCCTCCCCAAGTTCAACAACTTGTTCTAAAAGAACAAACTCTACAACCTCAAAAACCTATGCCATTAAGGAGATCCACTAGAGAGAGGAGAAGTGCAATTCCAGATGATTATGTTGTATTTCTTCAAGAACATGAAGTTGACACTGGTATGGTGGAAGATGATCCAATCAACTTCCTAAAGCCACAGAAAGTTCTTCCTAAAGCCACGGAAAGTTCTAACTCTTAAAAGTGGATTGATGCCAAGAATGAAGAGATAAAGTCCATGAAGGACAATGATGTTTGGGACCTTGTACCATTGCCTAAAGGTACGAAACTTATTAGTTGCAAATGGATATTTAAGACCAAGAAAGATTCGAAAGGCAATGTAGAAAGGTACAAGACTCGTCTTGTCACAAAGGGCTTTACACAAAAAGAAGGCATTGATTATAAAGAGACTTTCTCTCCGATTTTTTCGAAAGACTCTTTTAGGATAATAATTGCATTAGTGACACATTTTGATCTTGAGCTACATCAGATGGATGTTAAGACAACATTTCTCAATGGTGACAATATTGATAAGACGATTTATATGGTGCAGCCAAAAAACTTTGTGTCAGGAGATGCAAAGTAAATGGTTTGCAAAATAAAGAAATCCATTTATGGACTCAAGCAGGCATCTCGTCAATGGTATTACAAATTTCACCAAGTTGCCATCTTGTTCGGTTTTGAGATTAACTTGGCTGATGATTGTATATACCATAAGTTCAATAGGAGTAAGTACATTTTTCTAGTTTTATATGTCGATGACATATTGCTTGCCACTAATGATATATGCTTATTACACGAAACCAAGAGGTTTTTGTTAAAAAAAATATAAAAGGAAAGATCTTGGTGACGTCTCTTTTGTTTTAAGGATTCAGATATATCTGGAACGCTCTCGAGGTATTCTTGGATTATTACAAAAGAGCTATATCGAAAAGGTACTTAAAAAGGTTTGGCATATAGGATTGTAAACTAGGTGATAACCCTGTGTCTAAGGGAGATTAGTTCAGTTTAAGTCAATGCCCCAAGAATGACTTTAAAGCTAAGGAAATGCAGAAGATTCCTTATGCTTCGGCTGTAGGAAGTCTAATATATGCTCAGGTTTGTACGCGTCCAGATATTACGTACATTATTGGAATGCTAGGGAGATATTTAAGTAACCCGGAATTGGATCACTGGAAAGTAGCCAAATGGGTCATGCGGTATTTGCGGAGAACGAAAGATTATATGCTCACATACAGAAAATCGGATAAGCTGGCGATCATTGCTTATTCTGATTCTGATTTTGTTGGATGACAAAATAGTAGGAGATCCACTTCAAGCTATATCCACCTGCTTGCTAAAGGAGCTATTTCCTAGAAGAGTGCTGAGTAGACACTTATAGCTTTTTCCACCATGGCAACGAAGTTTATAACGTGTTATGAGGCATCCAACCACAGGATATGGCTGTGAAACTTTGTCACGGGGCTGCGCATTGTGGACTCTATTAAAGGACCAGTTAAGTTATTTTGTGACAATAACTTGGCGATGCTATTTTCTAATAACAATAGGAGCTCAACAAAATCGAAGCACATCGATATCAAGTTCCTAATTGTTAAAGAGAGAGTTTAGAGTGGACAGTTGTCCATACAACACATAGGATCAAACTCCATGATTGTGGATATGCTTACTAAAGAAGTGCCACCCAAGGTCTTTCATAAGCACACAGCTCATATGGGTGTTGCATCTTTTCAGGATATATAGTTTTAGTAAGAGTTTGTATTGTAGATGTTTTTCATATTAGACATTTTTCACTGTCATTTTGGATACAGTTTTTGGTTAATTTGTTCTAGGTTATTTTCAGCTTTATGTTATTTGGTTTATTTTATCTCTGAACTTATTTAAGATTGATCTCACTAAAGCATAAGGTTGGACCAGTTGGAAATAAGTATGCTAAGATCACGTTGCTTATAATTTCCATGCTACACATCCATGCTTGATCCATGCCATTTGGTTATATCAGCATAAGTGACCATTGATGGGTCTACTTATGTTAAATGTAGCGAAATTCGCTTCGATCCTATGTTGATATAATTGATGGACCGGATTCTTTAGGGATGCATACAGTAATGATAGCAAAATTATAAGTACTCATAAAGTTAATACACAATTTTAAGGTAACACATATAGCCCAAATGGGAGATTGTAAGGATTTTTAATCAAACATGTGGGCTTATATGTATATAATTGTGTATAAAGGCTATCATATAAAGTTGAGCCTAATTAATTAAAGTGGTCTAATATGGTTATAGTATTTTGGGCTTTATGCATATGTTTTAAGTATGGGCTTTATATATTCAGAGACCGGGTTTATAATTTCTAGTTTTATAATGGGCCAAACTATAAATTAGATTAGGGTTTTACCCTAATAAAAGTGGTTATGGTCCCTAAATTAAACGTACGCATAATTCTTTCTAACATCCCAACATCAGAGAGAAAACAGAGAGTTAGGGAAAAATCTAAAAAAAAGGCTATGTTCTAATTTGGAAGACAAACTGTAAGACTCTAGCGTATATTTCACAATGGACTCAGGTATGCTTCCGCTTTTATTTAATTCTTGATTATTTGATATGAACGAATCCTGTCTTTAAAGGGATTAAAACCCTACATTCTTCTGTTACTTTTATCCAAGACCATCCCTATGCAATCCCTGCATACCCATAAGTTTTAATGGGTCTCTGCAAAATTTGTGATTAGGTAGTGATAGAATAGGGTTGGTCTTAGAATAAGGAACAGGCGATTTCACTCCAAAGTTAGACATAAAATGTGGTTGGTCTACATACTAGGAATTTTCTGAGTCTCCATGAAAAAGGAACATGGGAGCCACAAACGAGAAGGCAATAGAGAACAACCTCGGAGATCAGGTGAGACATGTTTTGGTTCGAAACAAAACAAAATACCGTCTTCATTATTGTTGGAATATAATGTTTTCAAGAATAGGAACGCATCTACCAAGGTAATGGAGAATGTCATGAAGCATGAATGTGATAACCTATGGCAGGAGAATTGTTCACTAATGTTCTTTAACAAATCGGATTATACAAAACTTACAGCAGTAGCCAAACTAAATTGGTAACTAGGAATTCGGTAATTTAGTCGAGCTCATCATCTCTTTATACCTTTCTTAATTATTAGACTAATTAAAAATAAATTGAAGTAGAAAGTAATTTAATTAGCAATTAAATAAAGAATAACTTAATTACTATCTAAATAAGGAAGAATTTAGAGATTATTTATATGGATTATAATATATACTATCATATTATCATTCCCTTGAATTGAAAGTGGTAAAAAAGCGAATAGATTGAATTTGGAAATGAGATCACAAAATCCAAGAACATATTAGCAATCTAGTCTTGAGAAAAGACATAAACAAGATCAACCATATAATGATAAACACAATGATGCACAAAGTAGCAATTGATCTCAATATATGTTTGTGCATTTATGAAATATTTCATTCTACTTAATACTTCGATTATCACAATTAAAAGGGGTAGTATATAAAGACGGAATGTTCACACTCTAAAGTAACCAACAAATCTATAGAAGTTTAGAAGTAATATCAACAAAAGCTTGATATTCAACTTTGACACTGGATTAAGAGATAATGGTTTGCTTCTTACTATAACAAGAAATAATCGCTAACTAAGAAGCAATAACTACTAGTGGACTGATAAAATGTGAGACAACAAGTCCAATCAACATCTAAACAACCTCACAACTAAAGATAAGATGAGCTAGAGTAATGAAGACCATGAAACAGGTACCTTTAATGTAATTAAAAAAATGAAGAATAGTGGTGTAATGATTGGTGTGAGGAGCTATTATGACCTAATTAACAATGTGAACAACATAAGTAATATCAAGACAAGTAACAATAAGATAAACGTCATTGCCAAAAAGTTGATAATACAAAGTAAAGTTAGGAAGATGAGAGCCATTATAAGCAGAAAAATGATTATTAGCTTTAATAGGAGTGTGGACAATTTTATCATCAGTAAGACCTACAAGGGAGATGAGGTTAGTGGCATACTTAGTCTGAGATCATAATACCATGTAGAATCAAAATAATCTCAAGACCCAAGAAATAACTCAAATGCCCAAAAATTTTTATCTCGAATTGGCAGCTAAAGAAGTTCTTAAGATTATGAATACTCTGTGTATCATCACCAATAATCATCATGTGATCAACATATAATAATAACAAAATAATACATTGCTCAAAGAAATAATGCATGATAATAAGGACAGGACCAAAAAATAAACTACAAATAATATAACCGAATTTAGCAAATCACGTATGAGGGGCTTGTTTAAGTTTGTACATAATCTTTTAAAAAGGACAAGACTTAATCCAGAAGATGATCATAGCCATTTCAGTAAGATCTCCATTTAACAAGTCATTCTCGACATCCATCTAAAACAAATTCCAATTACAATTAGAAGTGATATAGACTATAAAAGCAATAGTCAGCTTATAATCAATCTCATATTTTTAAATAAAACCTTTAGTTATAAGTCAAGCAGCATAAACCATCAGCTTTAGTCTTAATTTTATAAATCCATTTACAACCAACTACAAATTTGTCCATAAGTAAAATAATCAAATCTCATGTATAAGAAGAAGTAAGTGCAATGAGTTATTCTTCTATTACTTTCTGTCATAAAGGATTCATACTGACCTTATGATAAGTACAAGGCTTATAAAGAGAAAAAGAACAAAATAGTAATGATAACAAATAGTGATGTTAAGTTGACTTATACAAAAAGAACAACTAAGTGAAGGATCAAAATAAGACTGAATAGCAGGAGAAGAAGTTTGAGGATCCATAGGAGGAAGATCATCTTATGCAGATGGAGGTGGATCAAAACAATATGTGCAATCTAAACTTGTCGAAGAGTCATTAGAAAATAAAATATAAGTGGAATCTGAAAGGAAGGAAGGAGATAAAGTGACTCTAAAGGCAAATAATGAAGATAATATCTTATGTTCCTAAAAAGTAATACAATGGAAAATATAAATATGTTGAGAAACGTGATTCTGACACCAATAACCTTTATTTTTAATGTCATATCCTAATAAACATTACAATCAAGCTCATGGTTCTAATATAGTATATTCATATGACTAAAGATGGATAAAACTAGTAGATCCAAAAAGCTTAAGGAATGTGATAATTAGGAACAATTATTATAAATAATTTTTAAAAGGATAACATTTTTACGTCAGACAAGAGAAAGGATAAAATTAATTGTATAAACTCTATAAGAGTGGGTTCACCACAAAAAGATTAGGGACAAGAAGATGATACAAAGAAAGATCGAATAATTCCTAGAATGTGCTTGAGTTTATGTTTTATACAACCATTATGTTGAGAGGTGCCAAGATAAGAACAATGAAAAACACTGGCATAAGTAGTAAAAATTTGATAAAGGATAGTGTCTCAGTACTCCATAGCATTATTCGTGCAAATATTTTAATGTCACAAGAAAATTAACTTTAAATTATATTAGCAAATAATTGATTATACATTTCTTTATAACTTTGTTTCAATATTTTAGTTGCACCGTCGCTTCCCTCTATGACACTCTAAAGCAAAATTTGTTGGTTGTTGAAGAAAAGGCCAAGGAGGACGAGGTTCTTTATGAAACCTTAAAGCAGCATGACACCACTCTTAAAGTAGAAAACAATGTGCTTGAAGAAAAGGTGATTTATTATAAATCAAAAATTGAAGAATTACAAAAATCAATTGCATGACTTGCAACAAAGCTCTAAGATGACATCTACACTTTTTGATTGATTAGAAAACTTCCGAAAGGAGACGACTAAAAAGGCATCAGTAGCTGAGCAAGAATGGGATTCTAATATTAGTTGTATTTCTAAAGCAATGGAAAGGCATGGTGATTCTATGGGGTTCTCAATCTCCACTTTATCAACTAGGGATCATGATTCTGTGGATGTTGTTAAGCAGGTTGTTGCTTTTGTTGATTTGGCTATTGAAATGATCAAGGATATGAAAGAGAAACTTGATGATATTTGCATAGGTCTTGAAAAAACCTTGTAATTATTTAAAAATTTGAATGGAAAGAATAACTGGTTACTTGAACATAATGAAGTTATAAATGAAATGTTGAACAGATCGTATCATGAACTAAGTTATAAATGACGGTGAGGGTAAGCAAAGGTGAGGGGATGGAAATTTAAGGATTTTAGATTTAAGGTTTTTACTTAAGTTAATTAATAGCTAGTAGAATTAATCATTTTAATTAATTTAGGTAAAGCCAAATCAAACTTAGTAATTTTAATAATTAATTTTAAATAATTGGGTCCTACAATATCTTGTAAGCACCACATGGCTCAGTAAGACCTATAATAAAATTAAAATATTATAAATTTTTGGCAAAAATTTGATGATGTCATATTCCAGTCATTATTTCTATTAATATAGAGTTTAATTTGAACAATTTTAAAGTGATAGGGTTTAATTTGAACACTGTGAAACATTAAGGTTTAACTTATATTCAGAAGCAAAACTTAGGGTCATTTTTTCCGTTTTGCCTAAATGGAAAAGCATAAAGTTTTGAAAGTTGACATGAACACATTCAAATTGATCACGTTTAATATATCCTAGACATCCACTAAAAGTCAAAGGTCCTAATTTAAAAGAGGAAATATGACTAAGACATAAGTGTCAAATACTGAAAGAAGTGACAATAACGATTGCTCTAGATGGTCTTTAGAGAAAAACAAGCTTAAATAGATGACCAACCTTACGTCTTATCCTATGAACCTTGCTTATCTATAAATCCTCCACAGTACAACCATGACTCAAAAAGGTTATATTAGCATCAAGTTCATGTAACTGACCAACGGAAGTAAGATTGTGAGATAGTTTGGGCATATAAAAGGCATCAAATATGGAAAAGTAAGACTAAGAAATATTGCCTACATGTTGGATGGGAAAATTATAATCCAGCATTATGAACAATTGGTATATGAGTGAGAGTGGAAACAGAACTAAATAACTTATACTCAAGTGTCGTATGATTATTGCAAGCATAATTAAAGAATTAAGAAGTAGATTTACTTAGAGTGATATAGAAGAAAAGGGACGTAGTGGTACCAGAATTAGGTTGTATCTATTGAATAATATCATGGATTTTTTTCAAGAAAAAAAAGAAGCATCCTCATAAGTAAAACTCTCAATGGCAATAGTATAAGTAGAAGCACTCAAGGATCGAGGCTTATTATGAGATTTTATTAGATTACCCCTAGCTGGAATTCTTGTTATTAGCTTTAAGTTTGGGACAAGTAGAAATGTATTATGCAATTTTTTTTACAATATCTGTAAATTCCTTAGAAGCAGTAGAGGTGGATGAAGTAGTAGAAGGAGTAACAAAAAACCACATTTGTATAAGGGAGAGATCATTCAGTATGAAGAGTATTAAGACAAGATTATTAGTACTTCTTGAATGATGTTAAGTTTCTGTAGCAGAAAGCAACAAAGAAGAGCAACACCAACTAAATCAAACTCAATAGAAAGAGTCATCAGTAAATGTTATACATACTGGCAATTAGAAAGGGTAGTATAAATTTCTAGAAAGACTATATCAGGCTATAACTAGATCACAAGTTGATCCAACAAAGTTTGTCACTCTAAAACAAAATTGTGAATGGTCTAACCAAGTTATTAATACATACGATAAAGGAAATGATAAAGTTAAAATCAATGAATGTCATCTAAAACTACATAATATGTCTATTAAAAAATCTAACATCTTCTCACAATCAAGACGATGAAATTTCATCTTAATACTATGTTGACAAGTATTACAAAACCAAGTTAAAATCAAATGATTTTTGCGATCCCATCGATAGAAACTCTGAATGAACTTAGTTTTTGGCATATAGGTCTAGGCTCGGGCCTTTTTTTTCAAAATTCAAGCTCCGAACTAGGCGTAAAACAACATTATTTTATACTATGAAGTTATTATTTTTACATAATGTAAAATGACATCGTTTTACACCTAATGTAAAATGAAATTGTTTACAATAGGTTAATAGGGTCCATGAACCTATGTTCTTCACTTATTTTATTCACCATTCTTCTACATGTTCTGATTCTGCATTGCATTTTTACTAGTTGACTGTGTTTTGCGTTTTTACTACCTCACTGTGTTGCATTCTTCTTCTCCTTTGCGAATTCATTATTGTATATTTCCTTTATTATGGAAAGTAACGTGATGATTATTTAGCGATCACCAATCTATTTTGCTATGAAAGGTGATTAATTGAACATTGATTTAGCATCCAAATTTCACAAAAAAATGTAAGTTTTATTTCTTAGTTTATCCTTTGATGACCCAGAGTCTGTGATGATCTTAAAGAACTCTAGAAGTATGTTTGCACCTTGTTCTTGATATTCTAATGCTTTTTAATTCTATCACCGATAGAATATCTCATCCCTTTAGCATATTGGATCCTTAATTTTTATTTCAATAAAGAGTTGTGAGCATTCACGGTTTGAATGTAGAAATTTAGGGGTCGTTTTTCTTGTGTTTTCTTTAAATAAAGTGTTTAGATTAAGTTCCCCTTGCATTTGGATTTCAAATGAGCGTTACTTTAGTTCTCTGAATAATATTGTTGATTCTGGTCCAATTGAGACTTCCTAATTCCTTTATTATATCCCTCTAACTTTATCCAGTGGCTTTTGAACCTAAATGGTTAGGTATAGTTATGATTGTGATTGGTTTCCATATACTTGTTTTCTTAACAAAAGTATGCATTCTTTATGGTGGAGCAATTCCTTTCAAGCTTACTTAAGCAAATCTCTCACCATGGAAAATGTTGCTAAAATGAAGCAATTGCTCCCCCATTCAATCATGAGATTATAGGCTTACCTATTTTACATAACTTTACCTCTTTAATAAGCTTAACCTTGAACAAACTCTCTACCACCTCATTCAACCTCTCCATATTGTACTTGAACTTAAGCTCATTCAATAAGTGAAAGAATTGCCCACATCTCTGTGGATACCTAAGTTTGAGTGGAACAATTGAATGATATCACCAAGGAAAGGTTTTCATCTTTCTAGTTCCAATGCATCCAAAAATATATAAAACTACACAATTGATTCAATTATGAAAAAGTGTGAGGGCCATAATATGATACATCATAGTTGATTCAACTATGTGAATATTGATGCATAGTCGTACAAATTCTAAATTGACATAATATAATTAATTTAAAACTATAAATGATATGGGATCCATGATTAAGTTCATACATGAGTTTGAAATATAGGCATTTGGACAGCTGACTATCATAATATGATTAGTTTGAAACTATAAATGTTATAAGATCCATGATTAAGTTCATGCATGAGTTTGAAATATAACTATATTTATGATTACATATATGGTCGTATTTATTGATTGTTTCAAATGGATGTGCATATTCCTTCAGTGGAGAATTCTAATCCAGTACCAGAGAATATATCAGTTAAGACTTCTAACTTGGTACCAACCAAAGAAATACATCTTATCGAAAGAGTAGGTTCATTAAGAAGGGAAGTTTGGAATCACTTCAACAAAACTAGATTAATGGTCGAAATAGAAAACGTCGAGTGTAAATGTTTTCATAAGATGTTGGTCAAGAGTTTAAAAGGTGGAACCTCCCATTTAAGAGACTTTTGGAGTCATATAATATAAAGAAGCTTGTATTGGGAGATTAAACATTTTTTACCCCTAGCCTAATGAGAGTGGAGAATGAAATGATTGCTCCAGCTTATCACAGTATCAAATCAAAGTTTTTGCTAGCTAGTATGATCATTAGTGATGAACATCCACTCTTTATAGTCAATAGCAAAAGATTTAGGATGTTTCTTACCTCACTCCACCTGACCTCAAGATCCAAACTCAGAATACCATAAAAAAGAAAATTTTAAGATATACGAGGATAAAATAAAGGAATATCAAAAATGTTGTTAAGTATAAAAGGATGAGTTTCCATTTCATTGGATACTAACAATTAGAAGAAGGGTTATATAGCGGTGATGGCACCCGATGTTAACAATGACTAGACTTTATGCAGTAGAGTACTAAGGTAAATTACATTTTTTAATATTATTATCAATTATTTTTTAATATTTGTTTATGTTTGTAAATGATAGGTATATTTATGTGTTAGCATCGCTTATAAGTGAAAGGTTGACAACTGTATTGGTTAAGTGTCTAATGGATTGGAATATCGACATTAAACTATCTACTATAACACCTAACAATTGTAGCACGAATGATACGATGATCAAAAAGTTCGAGAATAAGTTACAGGCTAGGAACTTATTAGTTGATGGGAGGTAATGGAGTTGTTTTATGCATATTATGAATTTGATTGTGAAGGACATATTGAAGGTGATAAAGGAAGCGGTATAGTTGATTCGGGATAATGTAGTGTATTGGAGTGCAATACTTAAAAGAGTTGAAAATTTTGAAAAATTGCACAACTAAGCATTCCATGCACGAAGAAGTTCTTTGTCCTACAAGATGGAATTCAACCTTTAAGATATTGGAGTCTACAAACTAATATGTTGAGGCGTTCATTAGGCTAAGACAAAGAGATTCTCAATATACTTACCTACCTATAGAAGAGCAACAAGAGTTGGCTAAAGCACTTTATACAAAGGGATATTTTATACTATTATTGAGTTGTTCTCAAGAATAAAATATCTAACTTTGTACAGTTACTTTAGCAATATGTGAGAGATCAAGAAAGTTTTATTTGATTTGATATTTGATTCTAATGAGGTGATTCGAGTTATAACAGACTAAATGACTGAACCTCAACTCTTACTGATATATGGTAGGACATATTGTGGCAATCATTTATGTAATGGACCTGAGATACAAAATAGAAGGAGTTACTTTTTGTTATGACATGTTGTACGATAACCAAGCTCAAGAAAATGTTGATTTCATTAAATAATAGTGGAATGAGTTGTTTAATGATTATCAACTAAGATTGGGTAAAAATCAAGATCGTAGTAGTTCAGCTCTGGCTTCAGGTTCAGGTTTGTTTTCAAGAGAAAAGGACTACGACTTCTTACAGTATGATGGAGTTGGACAAATATTTGATTATAGATTATATTACCTAAGTTGAAGGTGTAGAGTTCAATGTAGTACTATAGTGGAAAAACCATGGAAACGAATTTCTGATTATGCAAGCAAATTATCGAGATCTCTTAGCAATTCCAGCATCTACTGTTACTTTAGAGTCTGTTTTTAGTGCTAACAGTTGAGTTATTAATCCTCATCATGCTCGAATTCATCCTAAGACTGTGAAAGCCCTCATGTGTGCTTGAAATTGGCTTAATGATAAAGATATTGGGAGTAAACTCTATTATTTACGATATGTCAATTTTTTCTAGTTTTCTTTATGATATTATATTATCTTATATTTTTAATATTAGTACATTTATTAGTACGAAAGAGACCAATCATTCAACTGAAAATTTTTTAAACAAATTTTTAATGATGAAGGTATATTTAGTTGTTTATTATCATGTGTTTAATATTCATTTAATGTAAGTATTTCATTATTAGGTATAATTTACAAGATATTGTTTTGATAATATTAGCATGATAATACTCTTTTATTTTGATATTAAAATGATTTTCATAGTATTACCTTTTTTTCTATTATATAAGTAGACTCATGAATTTATAGTATTCATCATATGTATGCTTAAATTGTATAACTAGCAACAAAAGCATTTAAAGTCTAAACTAATATCAAAACCTAAATTATATATGTTTTCGATCATTTATATGGATGGATTTTTTAAGAAAAGTTGAATTAAACTAAGCCACAAAAGGCAATTAAGGAATGTATATTTATTATTTATTTCATTTCATTAAATAAATAAATATGGCATGTCTCATATACCAGTTTTGACTTACTTTTTTATAATAATTTATTTTGAACTTATTCATTTCTAAATTTTATGTACATTTAATATAAACATTTAAAAGGAACACATTTTTGTTAAGCAATTATGAAGTATGTTAATTAAATGAATGTGACATTTCTCATATTCCATTTTTTGGTTCACTTTCTTTTATAATAAATTTATTTTGAACATATTCATTTCAAATTTTATGTACATTTATTATATACAATTTTTTACAAACACATTTTAATTAAGCAATTATTAATTATGTTAATTAAATGAATGTGATGTTTCTCATATACCATCTTTTTGTTTACTTTCTTTTATAATAAATTTACTTTGAACTTATTCATTTCAAAATTTTATGTACATTCAATATGTACAATTTTTTAAAAACACATTTTATTAAACAATTATGAATTATGTTAACTAAATGAATGTGATTTTTCTCATTTTTTGTCCAATTTTTAAAAAATAATTTTATTTTGAACTTATTTATTTCACAATTTTATGTACATTAAATATATACAATCTTTTTAAAAAAAACAATTTAAACATTACATTTTAAGAAAAAGGTCAGGCCTAAGCCTGATGGGGCTTTGGGCTCGGGCCCCTAACCTTAAGGCCTGATCAGGACTCAATCTAGGTATGAGCATAAGATCTAGCCCGAACCCAACCTAGCTTACTACCAACCTTAAAATTGAGAGATAAAGACAAAATTTAGGAAAATAGACTTTAAAAATGAATTTAGGAGGAACGTTGGAAACTAGTCAAGGTCAGAAGAAAACCACCAAAAAAGGGACTTAATCAACTATCAAATATATTTGGACTAGTTTGGTTCAATTAGGTCTACTAGGAGAGGAATGATTGATGTGGCACTCGTTGATTAAATGCAAGACACTAAAATGGTGCAAATAGATGATCTCAGTATGTGCGATGCGTGGGTAAATAAACTAAAATGAACAACTTTAGGAGGCATGTTAGGTAAGTAAAGGACCTGATGAAGGTCCGATTACCTGTGTTGGAGTCATCTTGGTAAGATAAATCTTGTGGTATGTTCAAAAAGTAACTAAGCAACATATCTTGTGCACAGTGAAGTTCAATGCAAATCAAAAGAGAATCATTATCTAGAATAAAATTAACCAAAGAAAATATAGGAATCACTAGAGAATGACCAGGATAAGAACTTTATTTAGAAATCGAAACCACC
This sequence comes from Erythroxylum guanchezii, assembly GCA_025629825.1. Taxonomy (NCBI): domain Eukaryota; kingdom Viridiplantae; phylum Streptophyta; class Magnoliopsida; order Malpighiales; family Erythroxylaceae; genus Erythroxylum; species Erythroxylum guanchezii. The sequence goes on along the minus strand of JAOTAX010000162.1, from coordinate 31,986 downwards.
TTATAATGATTAGCTTTAATACTAAACTAAAACTAACAGAGAATAATTTATTTCATACATGTATTGTTTGTATTACACTGAAGGAGATATACTTATTTACACATAAAATCTTTATACTAATTATGAAGAACTTAATTAGTGCTTAAATAAGAAGGAACCTAGAGATTATTTAAATTAATTATAATATATTTTCATCATCAATACAAAACTTACAACAGTAACTAGACTTTAGAGAATATACAAAACATAGTAACTATAGGAATTAGGTAATTTAGTTTAGGCTCAGTATCTCTCCACAACGTTCTTAACTACCAGCACTCAACCTAGAAGTGGCTATAAGGAACAATCAAGGATCAAAATTACAATGAACTTTCTAACCTATTCATAGAGAATGCAGCATCTCTTTCCACTTCAATTGAAAAGGGAACAAATTCATTGCCATGACACTTTCCTACATTTTGTTTATATGAAATCCTAGTATGAATCATAATCTCAAACTTGATGAGTTGATTCCTCAATATCTCAAGTCTTGCATGCCCTACAAAGTTTGCTAACATATTAACCTAATTGGACTTCCATAAACTAGAACTTTTGATGGTCCTCCCATTTAGTACCTCAGGGTTAATTCTTCTATAACTCATTTTAATGGAATTTCTCTATTATTTCTCGACCACCACCATCCTTAAAACAATAAAAACAAATCAGTAAGTGTGACATATCAAAGTCCTTTAACGGGGGCATTTGAGGGTCTCTATAAACCTACAATAAAGTCATAAAAACGATTATGAATCAATGGGAACACAACTTGTGTTAGAAAAAGTAATAATTTGAAAGTTACGCTTTTATGTATTTTATAATTAAAATGAATATTCAAAATAATATGAAAGTAAATAAGTGAGGGGAAGGAAAACATTAGAACTCTTATGTGGAAAATTCCTTAAAACAAGAAAAAAAAACTGCAAGATCATATATATAATAAAACTTCTACTATATCAAAGTAGAATTACAATTAGAATCTCTCTTACATAATTTTATGAAACACACACTCAAGGTTGAGAAATATAAACTTCTCAATTTTCTTCACTCTAAGTAAATTTCTCTCTTAGTTGAAATGAATTGATAAAGCACATGTCTTTTCCATTAATTTATAAAAGGCAAGTGAAGTCTTTTAAATTACTTCAATTAATGTTTGGAGATTTTTAATGTCCTAACATTTTGTTTGCATGACTAACTTTTGGAATTCTAAATAAAGTGATTCAAAGACTAATTAATATTTATTGACTCACAATTATAGAAGGATCTAATAAAACTCCCCCTTCCCGATTTAATTGGGGGGAACCATCATACTGACTCCTTGATAATATACATCAGATCAATTATCATTTGTGTGAACTTTATCGAGCTATAAATGCTCTTCTTTTAATATATCCCATATATAATGATAACAAACATCAATACATTTTAATTAGGAGTGAAAGGTTGGATTCTTGACTAAGTCAATAGTACTTTGATCGTCATAATATAACACAAACTTTTCTTAGTCTAAGATCGATTTAAACAAAAAAAAAAATTCATCAAAAGCATCACCTTGCAAGCTTCATCATAAGTGATATATTTATCTTCAATTATTGACAAGGCAACATATTTTTATAGTTTGGAGTGTTATAAGATGGTTCTCCCTATAAAAGTATTCAACTATCCTGAGGTTGATTTTCTGGAACTATGATCTCCAACTAAGTCTACATTTATACAACCTTCTAACACAAGCTTTCCTTTAGCAAAATAAAAACATATCTTATTTGTTACTTAAAGATATCAAAGATTCTATTTTACTGCCATTTAATTTTCTTTTCTTAGGTTAGATAAGAATCTACTGATAGACAATATCAGGCTTAGTGTATATTATGGCATACATAAGGCTACTTACCACAAATGAGTGTGAAATCTTCCTTATTTCTTACATTCTTATTTCATATGTACTTGGTTTTGAATTCAATTTAAAGTGTGAAGCAAGAGATGTGCACATAAGTTTGACTTTGTGCATATTGAATCTCTAGTATTTTTTTAGTATATATCACTTAGGATAACCGTAACTTTCAACATGTCTAGAGAAATCTTTATCCTGAGAATTTGTCTTACTAGTTCTAAATCCGTCATGACAAAGGATTCACTTAAAACTTTCTTTAAAACAATAATCATCTCATCATCACATCTAATAATTAACATGTCAGCTATATAAAGTAAAAGTATAATGAAATCAAATTTAGTATATTTCTTCACAAATACATATTGGTTAGTGAGAGTTTTCTTGAAATCATGCTTAGCCATGAATGAGTAAAAATTTTGATACCATTTCCGTAGTGCTTACTTTAGATCATAGAGACTCTTCTTTAGTCAACAAACCATCTTTTATTTTCCTAAAACTTGGAGCCCTTTAGGTTGTTCCATATAGATCTTTTATTTAAGATCACCATGAAGGAAAGTTATTTTACATTAAGTTGCTCAACCTCTTATTCTTAGTTGGTTGCTAGACCAATTATTACTACTTGGATGGATGATATTTTTACCACCAAAGAGAATATTTCTTCAAAATCAATGTCTTTTTTCCAACTGTATCCCATTATAACTAGTCTAGTCATATACCTTAGTTTGGACTATTCTCTTCTATTTTGAGTCTATATACCTTTTTATTTTTAAATGATTTTCTTCCTTTAAGTAATTCTACTAGATCATATATATGATTCTCATACAAAGATCCCATTTTCTCTTGCATAACTTTCTCCCATTCATCCTTTGTCAGTTATAGCTTCTTTATAATTTTGAGCTCTCCCTTATCAATGATAGCCATATGCTTATATGGAGAATATTTAGTAAAGTTCATCTCGCCCTAATAGATTATGTTAGTTAAGGCTCTATAGGTTCAATAAGATCAATCTCTAATTTGATATGCTTACTTTAATCTCCCTCTTAATAACTATTTACTATCCATGGAGAGGTAAGATTATTGATGCTAGCATTATCATCTTGTACAATAGGGAGTGGACTCGAATAATGATAATTGACAATTTTGGGTTTAGGCTTCTTTGTCATCTTTATGTCTTCAATTCTTTGGTCCTTGAAAAACATGTCTCAACTTATGAAAACCTTTTTGTTGATAGGATCCTATAATCGATATCCAAATTCATATTTTGACTTCAAAGGGTAAATGCACTATCTGGTCATTGTATCAAGCTTAACTTATTTATCCTTAGGAATATGAAAAAATGCTTGAAACCTAAATGCTTTTAAATGGTTATATGAAACCTTTCCATACCAAACTGCCTCTAGGTATCTCCATCCAAAGGCATTAATAGTGAAAGATTGATATTGTCTATGATAGTCTTTACGACCTCACCATAGAATAACTTGGATAGCTTGGCATGACAAAACATATATAAACTTTTTCTTCAATAATGTAATTTATTCATTTGTTAATATGACTTAATTGCAATATCTTAGGTGATGCCTTTTTAAGTCTGATACTGTAAGATCTACAACATTCATCTAATGGACCTTGATATTCTCCACCATTATTAGCTCGTATACACTTTAATTTCTAAACAGTCTCTCATTCCACTTTAACATGAAACTTTTTAAATGCTTTAATTTCTTGTTCCTTTGATTCTAATAAGAATAGCCGTATTTTTCTTAAGAATTCATCAATAAAAGTGACAAAGTATAATACACCAACAAGTGATTTTTTAGTCATTAAAAATATTAATATGAATCAAATTAAGATTATGTTTTCTTTTAGTGGGATATACAAGTTTACCAAAATGAAACTTTGTTATTTTTCAACCAGACAATCAATAAAAGGATAAAGAGTTTTACCCCCTTTGAGCAAGGATTTGTAATCACTTTTCACTTATGTTTCTAAACCTTCTATGCCTTAACTTTAAGGCTTTATAATCAGTAGCAAAATTTATCTCCTTTTTTGCATAACTTTCTTTGCATCATATACAAAAATCCTTCCTGTCTTCCTTGAGCCACATTCAAATTACCTTTAGTGAGCTTGCAATTTTATTGTCATGATGACTCTTAAAACCATCATCGTTGAGTTTTATACTAAAATAAGATTAAGGCGCACATTTGGAACATATCTTAAATTCTTCAATATAAGCTTGCAACCTAAGCTTATTGTTAAGATGACATAGTTTATGCCAATAATCTAAAATGTGTTTTCATTCCCCTTTCTTACAATGCCAAAATCTTTATATTTGTAAGTTGAGAAGAAACTTTTATGTGAGTTAAAATGAGTGGAGGCATCAATATCAACAATCTATGAGTTATCATTATAGGGCAGATAGAGATAAACTTTAATATGAAAGAAGAAAACATCATATGAAAGAAGAAAACATCTTCTTCTGTAGCTATAATAGTGGTATTTCTATCTTCTTCCTTCTTTTGTTCATTTTGATTTAGCTTAACTTTTTCAGCCTTTTAGTCTCTCTTAAAGATTCGATGTTCATATTTCTTATAGCCTGATTTTCACAATAATAGTAAACAAGTTTGTAATGATATTTTGATCTTTTTCTTGACTAACCTTAAACTTTATTTGTTTATTGGTTATCACTTCTTCCTCGATTTCTAATGAAATTTGCCTTTGAATCCTTGTGAAACCTCGCTCTTTTTTTCTAGCTTTTTCATTTAGAAGACTATCGCTTACAGTATCCATTATAAGTTTTTCATTAGGAATAGAGTTATTGAGACTAACAAGAATTATATCCCAACTCTTTGGTAACAAATTGAGAAGAAATAGCATTTGTAGCACATCATCAATGTGTCATTTCTATCTTTAATGACTTATTAAAAAGTCCCATAAAACTCGTCAAACGCTTAATCATATTTTGTGAATCTTTATATTCTAACTTCATCAATTGTCTCATAAGATGTGCCTTATTGCATGGCATCTTCTTTTAAATCATTCATTTAAGCTTTAATCATGATTGATAGTCCTTTATGTAATTCAAAACATTTTTGAACAAATATTGATTTGTGTATTTTCAAATCATAACTACCACTTTTTGATTTGATAATTGTCCATTCATTATCATTCTTTCTATTTGGCTTGTTAACATTAATAATCGGCTCATATAAACCAATACAATACAAATAATCCTCTATTGTTGGCTTATAATATGAATAATTTTTCGTTGTTTTAAACATGTTTGTAACAGCTCAGATCACCCTCTCGTAAATATTGTCCACTTTGGGCCCAGCCCACACGGTTTTGCTTTTCCAGCAAGACTTCCCTGGAGGTCACCCATCTTGGTACTACTCTTGCCCAAGCATATTTAATTTTGGAATTCTGATGGGATCCGGTGTGTTAAGGCATGAAAAACGCGTCTATAAGGGAGAGGTATCCGTACTCTTATAAGGCGTATTTCGTTCCCCTCTCCAACCGATGTGGAATCTTACACTCTCAACCCCTCTTAGGGTCCTACCCTCTTTGGGGCCCAACCTAGCTAACACAACGATTCGGTTACTGGCTTTGATACCATTTGTAACAGCCCAGATCACCCGCTCACAGATATTGTCCTCTTTGGGCACAGCCCGCACGATTTTGCTTTTCCAACAGGACTTTCCAAGAGGTCACCCATCTTGATACTACTCTTCCCTGAGTACATTTAACTTCGGAATTCTGATAGGATCCGGTGCGTTAGAGCATAAAAAACGCGTCTGTAAGGGAGGGGTATCCGTACCCTTATAAGGTGTACTTCGTTTTCCTCTCCAATCGATGTGGGATCTCACAATGTTACTATCATGATTAATCAAATCCTGTATCTTAATTCACACAAGAAAATGACTTTTTTAAACCAAAATTTTGATACCACTGTTAGAAAAAGCATAATAAAGTGAAAGTTTTATTTTCTCTCTTAATATTATTAAAATGGACATTTAAATAATATGAAAATAAGGGAGAAAAAGAAAATAATAAATTTTGTGTGGAAAGCCTTCAAAATAAAGGAAAAATTATGAGACCATAGGTCCAATAAAACTTCTACTCTATCAAAGTAAGATTACAATGAGAATCTGTCTCATACAATTTTGTAAACACATGTATTTAGTTTTAAAAATATGAATAACTTGTCAAACTTTTTTTTAAACTCTAAGTGAAGTTTTCATTTAATTGGAATGAACAGGGACGGATGTACATACTTGCCCCCACTGTCTCTAAAAAATTTCATATAAAAATATTATTATTTTAAGTTTTGATCTCATAAAAAAATAAAATTTTACCCCATTAATTTAATTCAGTAATATAAAAGTACTTTAAATATTTTGCCCCACTCAAAAAAATTTCCGGATCCGTCCCTAGGAATGAATAGATTTTTTCTCCTCTATTTATAAAGTATTTGTGAAGTCTTTTAAAATTCTTTAATTAGTGTTGGAAATTTTAATTATTTAAAAATCAGCCTTTAAAATTTTTAATGAAATAATTGTAGGACTAATAAATATTTGTTGACGCATATCCAACAACTAGATATCCCCATTGTCATGTCCTAAAATAATTCAATTAACTTTCACCAGCTTTAGCTCCGATTTCATGCATATTTCAATTCATATTGAGAAAAAGATGGATCCTTTCCAACTGAAGGAATATTTCCAAAAGGCTTAAAGAATACAGTAACCTCGGAAACATAACAGCTTTAGAAAGATTACACACGTATAGCTCAAAGGGCCATGCACCTTGATTAGTTAATTCACTGTCAGACACCCCGTCAAGCGCTTTGGAATAAAACGAATCTTCTTTATTCAACACCTGTCTGGCTCTTTTGGAGATGCAGTGAAAAGGATAGTTAGACAGAGATAGGCGTGAAAGATTTTGGTTGTTCAAATTGCATTGAGGGCCGGCCTTAGAGACGAGGAAGCGATTTAAATGGGAAGAAGGGTCCTCTAAGAGTGGCCACTGCGGATAATATATGGATCCAACTAGGGATCTTATTGCTTGATGCTAGAGTATGCTCTTTCTTGGTGTTGCTTGAATAGGGTCTCTTCTGTTTTATTATAGTTTACGAGACTAAATGAGTAACTCCATCACTTGATTCAGTACCTAGTTCCAATCATGTCTGAGTTTGGCTTTTAACAAATCAAACACCATCGACAATTTATCAGCAGGCTACGTTGACAAGGACAAGATTCATCTAAAAGGTAACAACATTCAGAGTCCATCCATTTTCCTGATAGGTACTTTGGCGCTGTAATCTAGGCAGGGTGATTGTACAGATTAATAAAGCAAAAACTATGAGAATCCGGTGAAACAAATTCCAGAAGCATATCATAATTTCTGCTGGGACACTCTAAAATTCAGAGGGCAACTTATCGACTTAAAATGCAAACAATTCAACTCATTATATTTAGTTTACCGTAAAATTTTTAACGGAATGAAATGAAATAGAATAGAATAGTTTATAATAAAATAAAATATAAATAAATGTAATATTAAAAAATTATTGTTTGAAAATAATAAAGTGATTTATAATGTAATATAGTGAAATATTATTTAGATAAAAAGTTTATAATATAATATAGACTAAAGTTATTTGTCATTTTAAATTTCATACTAAACTCCCCAAATAAGAAATTTTTTATTTTTACTGTTTGGGATAGAATAAGATGTAATATGAAACATTCCTCTTCCAATCCATTTCATTATAAAATTTCTTCCTAAACGAGAATAATATTACATTTCATTTTATTTTATTATAAAACTCTCAACCAAATATAGCCTAAGAATGACAACCATTTGAAGTGACCATTCAAAGGTTAATTCAATAAACAAAGAAGGCATGAGAAACATAACCAAAATTTAAGATACCAATACAACCTAAGAACATAGCATTAAATTTAAAGAAGGGTGACAGTGATTGCTACTGAATGCTATACGAAGGCCAGTACAACAAATAATGAAGGTCCAAATTTGAGCCTAAACATGAGCAGTGCCTTGAGTAAATTTAGGATCCTCACATCTGTACCATCCATCAGGCCCAATACCAAAACCTTTTGGATCTGCAAAAACATTCTCTAGTAGCTGGCTGCGTGGGGGAAGAGGGCTCTCATCTGCAAACTCAACAGCATCCTCAACTATTTCATCTATCTTCTTCTCGATGGCCTTAAATTCTGCTTCACTAGCTAGGCTCTGCTCAATCATAAATTTCTTCAAGGCTGTGATGGGATCTCTGGCAGCATACTGAGCCTTCTCGGCTGCCAACAAAGAACAGAAAGCGTAAGGGAGTGAAAAGGTGATGCACTCAAGGTCATAATAATATCAGGTCTCCAATCAATACCAGTGTGACTAACATCAAAGCAGCATTTCAAGAATAAGAAATAACAGACGATGCAAAAGCAAAGAAATGAGAGAAATCAAGGGATTATCATGGCTATTTCACATTTTCGTTATCATGCAAAGGCTGGGATCAATCAAATCATCTTAAAGGTACATACAAGAGTTAAGCTAGAAAACAAATCATAAACTATCTGAAGGGGATTCAGAGATATGATAATTTTAGCTACAAAAATGCAACTTCAAACTTTATGGAACAGCAACATTCACTGAAGGCATTCATATGAATGAACTAAAAACAAACGCTCACCTGGGTCACGAAGCTCATCGGGATCAGCCAATGAGTGTCCTCTAAATCTGTAAGTCTCACATTCAACCAAAGTTGGCCCTTCTCCTCTTCTAGCCCTTCCAACTGCCTCCGTAGCCACCTCTTTTACCTTCAAAACATCCATCCCATCAACATGAACTCCTGGAATACCAAATGCTGGACCCTTCTTCCAAATCTGCGGATCTGAGGTTGCCCTCAAATGGGACATTCCAATTGCCCACAAATTATTCTCCACAACAAACACAATTGGCAATTTCCATAATGCTGCCATGTTTAAGCACTCAAAGAACTGGCCATTATTACAAGTTCCATCTCCAAAAAATGCCACGGTCACTTGATCACTGTTTGCTTCCTTCAAAACTTCTCTCCTATACTTCGAGGTAAAGGCTGCACCAGTTGCCACTGGAATCCCTTCACCAATGAAAGCAAACCCACCAAGCACGTTATGCTCTTTTGAGAACATGTGCATAGATCCACCTTGACCCCGGCAACACCCAGTGGTCTTGCCAAAAAGCTCACTCATTACAGCACGAGCTGAGACCCCCTTACTCAAAGCATGAACGTGATCACGGTAGGTGCTGACAACGTAATCATCCTGCCTCAAGAGCTTGATGAACCCAGTTGACACAGCCTCCTGTCCATTGTAGAGATGAACAAAACCAAACATTTTGCCTCTGTAATACATCTGGGCACACATGTCCTCAAAAGCTCTGCCCAAAACCATGTCCTCGTACAGCTCCAAGCCTTCTTCTTTGGTAATCAACTAGGTACATACATAATTGAATAAATAAAAGGAACTAATATGGCCAATTTTTCGTTCATATAATCAAACCAGAATTCTCTAACTCTGAGTCTTAACCTAACTAACAAGTTTTAGCAACCAAAAGAACAACCAGAAGCTTAGTTAAATGCGAAAAATGCAACGAGAATGAACGAGAATTTGAATGCTCTGAACCATGATTACCAAAACTAGAATGTAAAGTTGCTACATTTAAGCTTCAACAGGTTAAATATGCTGTCTTTTCCATTTTTATTCGACACCCGAATATCAACCACCACTTAGAACTTAAGAGCACAAAACATAAACAATAAAGCAAATTAATAAAAGGGGGACTTTAAAGGTATAGAATTGGGGTACCGGAGAGGAGCTTGATTTGATCTTCTTCTCCTCGACAACATCAGAAACGGAAACAATAGCATATCGACGGTGAGGATTCGCGTGATTCAACTTGTGGGAACGGAGCTTGCGAGTGGATCCAAAGAAGGAGGGAGAATTCTTAACAGGATCAAAGAGAAAGTTCTTGTCTTGAGATCCGGAGGAGATCGTATTAACAGGCAAAGGTTGAGTGAACTTTGTCGCAGAGAAAGCTGACGCCATTTCAAGCGTTATCTTTTTTCTTTTGGTTTGCGATTGGAAGGAGAGAAAGTGAGAGAAAAAGGGCAATGAGAGGGCGAGTATAAGAGGAGAAAACGGGGCGGAGGATACGAGGAACAAGGGCTTAGTTATAATCGCGCTGTGTTTAAGTGTGTGTTGTGGTGAAGTGTAAACAGAGGAAGAAAAGAGGGAGAGGGGATTTTGTATTGATACAGAAAAGGATTGAAAAAACTAAAAGAAGGCCACCCAACTCTCAACTACGCGTTTGTCTCTGCATTTACAAGACGTTGACAACTAGTTCTTTTCTCTATTTGGCTTAGTAAATTCAGTTAGAACTTTTAACGTTTGTGGAATCTCTGTTCTTGGGACAGTTGGAAATTCGATGTCGTATGGTTTGTATTCGTTGCCATTCTAATAAACAGGAAGAACAAAGAAAAGAGATTTGAGGTATCAGCAAGTAATTAACATCCGACTTGAACAAACAGATTTGATGGGAGCACTTGTGTTTTTGACCTCACTTCTCGTGAGGAAGCCATGTGCATCAGCTGATGAGGCTGAAACGTGGTTTTAGATGAGGTAAGTCATTTTCAGAAACTAATTCCTGCTTTCTTATTTTCCTTTTGCTTTTCCTATCATAATAGGAAACAGAGGAAAAGAAACTCCACTTGGAAACAGAGGAATGAGTGACACAGGGCATTTAGTAAACCAGCAAAATGAAATTCATGATATGTACGTCAAACAAATTAACTCTTTGGAGTATACTGGTTTTCATTGTATATATCTTTTCACACAAATGGACATAGAGTACATATCAGTACGAAATTCCTGCACCAATTTCTCACTCCGCATGAAGGTCGGAGTGTTTAAGACAGAGCATGTGGCTGTAGCAATCAGCATACTTGATGTGCTGAATGCTGTTATGAATCACTTGTAAGCTGCTTGAATCTCTCACTGTACAAATTAATGTCTGTCATCTTGCAGCAAAAAGAGCTGACCAAAGAGTTCCATACTGATAGTTGTGGTAACATACCCTGGCTAATCATCTCCTCCAGCCACATTACAACATCATATTGTCTGCCCATGAAGCAAAGACCTCGTATGACCATGTTATAAATATCAACCCCAGGCCTATATGATCTAATCAACATCTCGTCCAAAAGCTTACTTGCTTCAACAAACCTACCATCTCTACATAGACCGTTCACTAGAACATCATAAGTTTCCTGGTCAGCAACGCAACCCACTTGTTTAGCCATTTTCTTCAAATACTGAACAGCCAACACTGAATTCCCTGCATTACATAGGCCTTTTAGCAAGATGTTGTACAATCTTACTGTTGGAACACAATTAGCCTCTACCATCTCCACTTCAATAACATTAACTGCTTCAGCAACCCTACCTTCCCGAGACAATGCCACTAGTTTTGCTTCGTAAGTTAAAAGAGATGGCCTAAAGCCTCTTCCCTGTGTTTCATGAAGCACTTTATTGGCTTGATCTACCTTACCTTCTTGGTAAAGATCAACAGCCATGGCAGTATAGCTCTTCATGTTGGGGACACCACCTCTGATTAGAGCGTCATTAATCTTTTCTTTGGTCGCTTCTATGTCTTGACACTCACGGAGATCAAGAGAGCAATGATATCTTTTATGAGCCTTCAGCCCCTTCCTTAATATCTTATTAAGAACATCCAAGGCTACATCAACCTGCCCATTGTCACATAAAGCATCCAAAAGGATTCTGTATATTGCAACATCTTCACCGCTTCCCTTTTGAGATATTCTCCAAAACATTGAGTACAGGAGATGGATTGCCTCATTCAACCTTCCATCAACACATAATCCTTCCATGAGAATCCGATAACTATCCCTACTAGGATAGCAACCTTGGTAATTCATCTCTAGGAATATATGCAATGCAAGATCTGATCGATTTTGTTGACAAAGAGCACTCATAAGCAAATTCAGAGAATGAATACGTGACTTCACTTCCCAACCATAAGAATTGTCCAAGAAAAGACGATAAGCTGCTTCAAACTTTGAATTTTTCACCATTATATGCAGAAGGGTATTGAAAGATTCAGTCCAATTTACACAGTTGAACTGAGGAATGGTGCTAAACAGAGTTACAGCTTCATCCAATCGGCCAGCTTGAGCATAGGTCTTGATTGCTGTTACAAATACTGAATCGTTGCACTCACAGGAATCTTCTCGCATCTGATCAATGACTTCTTTCATCTCAGTGATACGACCAGAGTTTCCAAGGATTCCAACCATCGTAGCATACACCGGACCATTGTGACAATAGTTGGGGTATTTGACTTTTACTTCTTTGAAAATTTGTAGAGCAGTCAATGGATTTTTCTGGTTCCTGATAATCAGAGAGAGTTGAGTTGGTGTTAGAATCCTCGGCCATCTTATACTCATGATTGTAGGAACATTGAGCTTGTAGCCAAATCAAACTGAAAAATGGTAGATGGAATAGAATTAGTCAACAAACAAGGCTTGGCATTGGAGAAGTTATCGAAAATCACTACAACCCAACAGAAGGAAAGAAAAGAAAATAAATGCAGAATACATCACATGAAATCCTAGAATCTCAAGCAAAAGCATTTTCAATGGAAAGAATTGCCACGACAATCCTCATAACTACAGTTGCAGATAGGTCCTTCAAGTTTGTTAATGCAGAGAAAATGCTCATGGGACGGCTAAATAAGCATTAACAGAACACAAAAGAATCCTCCTATGGAACTCCTAGTAAACATATGGAATAGCATTACAAATGAATTTACCGAAATGGTAAGAACCAAAGGAATTGTAACTATAAAGCACTTGGTAACTATTCTATGAAATGAAATTACATATATACTCCAATAAGCTCTAGCAATCCAGAGAAATAAGTTACAAGTTTGCATTGTCATACCTGAAATTTTTCTCATCCCTGAAATTTTTCTCATCTACAATTTTAGCATAGCCACATATTTCCTCCACGTAACAGAATATCAACGTTGTCCAATTGCATTCCAAATTTTAACATAACCAATCAATATATAGTTAGAAGACTCCTTGAGTCGCAAAACTAACACAGACTTTTTCAGAAGTAGGTAACAGGTTACAGAAGCAACATAGTTAATTACATACAACAGAAAACAGTTGTAGTGCCTGGCATATACAACACCTTTGAAGTTTACTGACGGCTACGTAGAAACATAGATGGAGCAAACGGCGGTGAAGAAGCTCTACGGCGATATCTTGTGCGGGATGAGAGGAGAGGACCACCGTGTCTACAGTATATGTATAAGAAACGGAAACGGCGCGTTAAGTTGCCGTTTTGGACTGGGTCATTGGGCCAAACTTTTCAAGGCTTAGCAATAGCCGACAATAACTTATTCAACAAAAAATTAAAATAAAAAGGAAAAATGGAATACGCGACACGGCTCGACGACAACCTGGTGTTCGGACTTACGAGCCAAGTCGGGTCTGCATCGCCCATTCTATTCTTCAGACGGCCTCCGGTTTCATTTGGTCAAAAACAGGTGCCTCTCACTCTCTCTAATACTCCTTGATCTTTTTACGTAATTGATGTATCTATGCGGGCGGTTTTCTAAGATTCGTTTTTGGAGGATGTACCGAGGTGGTTGAAGAATTCGGGTGTCCTGCATTTTAGTTTCTGATTAGTTTGTGAGGGCGTCGGTTAAAAAGGCATCGCCTTTCATTATGGGTTTTTGTTTGTTTCAGTGGAACATAGAATCATAGATGTTGTTAGGCGTGAAATAGCTGCCTTAGATAGATTCTTTGAAAATTAGGGGATTAGGTACTTTTCTTGCAGATAAGGAAGCAGATATAATATTTGGGGAGGTCTGGTTCTAGTATCTACAGTACTTTCCCTGGAGACTCAGGAAATTGTGGTCTCTATTGGACTGGATGCTAATTGTCCTTGGTTTTAGGCTTCCTTACTCTGTCATCAGGGGATGGTTAATCTGCTTGTGGTTGTTAATTGGTTTGTCTTGTTTTGTCTTTTTGAAGATAAAACTAGCATAGTGCAGCAACTGGCGTTTGTAACATTAGGTATATCAGTGCCTTAATGCAAATCTTTTTAGAGTTCTACACTTTTCGAACAATTACTTGCTACTTTTCTTCAAGATAAGAGATTATTTGATAAGGCTTATAGCTATCTAAGAGGAAAAAAGAATTAAGCTTAAGTTTCTCTTGTCTGGATCTTTAAGGTATTTGATTTTGCATAGCTGAGGAGTTGAAGAGGTTACCCCTTGATAGATAGGAATTCCTTCATAGTCCTTGACTAAATCAAACTTTGTTCACTAAGCATTTTGTGGTGGTAGGTAATTAGAGTTGTTTTATTCTATTGCATCTCATAACTTCTTGTTATTCGCTATTTCTATTTTTTTTTGGGTTGCTGTTTAGTTTCTGAAACCAATTTTGATGCTTGTTAATTTTCTTTCCTACGATTCCATCCATTAAAATCAGGTAAGAACACAGGCAACCCTGAACAGCAGCAACAGTGTAGTAAGAGAGATGAACCGACCAGGTAGGATGAGGAGGAGGGATGACTCAGTGCTCACTCGAATGATCAGAACTGTTTTCACCTTCTTGCTGAACTCAGAATTTGAGATTCTTTTCTTGCTCTTCTTCTTCATTGCATTTTTCCTCTTCAAAGAACTCACGTCAAGGCCAGAGTACAACCAAATCCTAGTGAAGAAGCCCGATGGCATGGATTGGTGGCCTTACTAAAAAGAAGTGATGAGAACATATGAATTATTGTCAAATGCCCAACTAACTTCTTGTTAAAGAGATGCCTTTGGTAAATGCGAATATGTAAGTTAGCAGGATGTCTACAGAATATGGACAGTGGTCCTCTTCCTTGAAATATGCTGTTTTAGGCATCCAAGACTAGTAACCTTTCCAAACAATTTTATATGAGAGTGTGATTATATTTCCCCAGAGTCTAGTGAATCTATGTGCTATATAATTTACTGCATCTTCTTACTGAATGATTCTCTGCACTAATCTGTTGGCTGAAGTAAAGATGGTTTTGCATAGCAAAACCGTGGTTCTTCACCGGGGTCGTAAATGACATTTTCAACATCTGAAGCTAAATATGTTTCATATTTGAAGCAAAAATCTGGATCTTACGGCAACCACTATGGTTGGATTTATGCAAAGGAGTAAAAATGGTGTAGAAAAGGTGCTGTTAATTCTTGGTTAAATTTAATGTGATTGAAGGCAAACTGAGTTTTGTGCTTTAAATTTTATTTTAGCTCAATCAATAAAAAGAAATTAGTTCAATTTAAATTAAAATTAACGAATTAAATTTGCAAATTTACACTTTAACTTGGCTCGTTCCAAACACTAGTAAGCATATGTACTTCTCATTCAAACTTCAAGCAAAGATCTGAATTTTGTCCTTGTAGCCTGGGACCATGGTTGCCATTTGTCAGGATCGATGATGCTCAAGTAAGAGCATACAACTTCTATGATAGGTCAATGTATTTTCCAAAGTTAAATTTTCCCCTTTGGATTCTATTGCAGGATGGTAGCGGTACAAACAAAAAAGGTGCAAAGTCAAGCTGGTAACAGGTAGAGGGAGATTAGCTTTTAGGGGAATAGATCTTGTTTTTATCCATCTCGAAACTAGCCGTGTTGGATTAGACCTCTTTTTCAGGGGATTGTAGACGATAGCGACCTCTTTACTTAAGAAGACCAACGACTATTGTGTTGATGCACAAGTTCAGCAATTTTCAGACAATTCCAAGTTACTCCGACCATGTGAAGGAGACTAGCATGCCCAACTTCGACACTGATAAGGGGCATAATGAGATTGTTGACTTAATACTTTTATTGAGATCCCATTGGATTCCAAACGACATAGGATCCAAACCCCAAAAGATGTGATTATGCACATGACACGATTTGGATGAGAGGGTAATCCTGAAAGGAATAGATGACAGGCGATAATCAGTGTTTAAAATAGAATTGGAAGTCAATATTTGCTTTCTACCTAATACTACGAATACATGAATCGAAATGAATGTGCTATTTTCTCCTAAAGCTAACAAGTTACACGGATTTGTCAATGATTTTAGACTGAACATGTTGCTATATGAGGGATCAATAGAGAATCAATTAGTGAAGTAAACTTTGTATCTCCAATGCTGGCTTCCTGACGAACAATTCGATGCAGATATTCTTGGATTCCCTTTCTAGTTATGCTATGTGATCAAGCATCTTCTTTTAAATGCGTGGGACGTTTCCCTTATTCAGTTTTCCCTTTTCGCTTTTGACCCTTTTGGCTTATCTTCATAAAAAGACCACGTTTTGTACCAAACTTATTAGGTTGATGAATTCTGCTCGGGAGCTGCCCCTGAGGCTTGCAAACCACCTTCTCCTGCTACTGTTACCCCTGTAGTTGTTGTTGTTTCCGTACTTGTTGCAGTCGTTGCTGTGGTACCTGAAGTCATTAATGTTAAGATCAGTCTATTATTATACAATATAACATACATGTTTGAAACATTAACGAGACTAGCACTTACCTGCTGTTGTGCTTGCCACTGACATTGAAGATGGAAGAGACAAGATACCTGTAGAACCATAGCTTTCAGGTGCATAAGGGTACTGTACTATTGATGGATAGTGAACTCCAAAACCATGACTACTATGTGCATATTGTGGATAGAATGGATAGTAATTCTGAAACATCCCAGGTGTCCCTGGCGCCGCGGGAGTGTAGTAAGGTGTAAATTGTTGACCTCTATATACACCATAGTAATTCTGCTAGCAATATAATACCATCACAATTTAGTGAAATATCTCTTCAGAGAACTTGCTGTGGCTTATGGTTTTATAACTCACCAAAGGATAGACCGCTTCGTGTATATGCCCAGAAGGACCAGAATACCTATTAGTTGATGGATAGAGGAAAAAAAATGCAATAAAGAAAAGTCCAGACAAAGAAATCAGTTTACTGTGATGTGAAAGAAGTAGAAAACGGCTAGGTAAGGTCGAAGTCTGAACTATCAACGAAGTTTTTTTCTCGCTTACCCATATATTGAATAAGGAAACGGGTATTCACCGGTATGATGATGAATATAGGAGGACGACGAAGAACCAGGATATGCAGGCGAAGCCACTAGTCCAGGCGCCAGTCTAAACCTTCCTGAACCTGCAACTTTGAGGGTTTTTTTCTTTTATTAAATGAAAATGTAACTATTTAAATAGAATCAACATTTGAAGCCTGTACATGTTTCAGATGCATAACACAGCAACATTTTCCCATTCAAACATTATCGTTTATGATTGATCATTACTGGACTGAACATTGGAGGGATGATTAACATTTGCATTCACGGTAGGCATTAAGAAGATACCATCGAAGAAGCGTAAGAAAGAGACAAATATAGACATGCACCGTGTTGAGGAGTTGGTGGACGATTCTTTTGTGCACCGAGTGAAGCAAGATTGCAGTTTGCCCTCCTACCATCAATAACAGGAGAAGGATTTTGGCAAGCCCTCATGGCTGCTTCCGGATCCTTGAAAGTAACCTATCGGACATAGCAGCAAAACACCCACCTTTTACCATGAAAATGATCGAGCAAAAAACATAACGAAATAGCTAGGAGGCAAATTTAACGAGGCTTACAAAGCCATAACCCTTGGATCTTCCAGTATTCTTGTCTGTAATAACGACGGCTTCAAGGATCTCTCCAAACTGCTCAAAATAGCGTCTCATGGTATCTCTTTGCGTTTCCCAAGCCAACCCTCCAACGAAAATCTTTGTGAAAGTTGTGTCATTGTAAAGTCCTGGATTGCCACCACCAGCCACCGTCTGGAATGCCCTTTCTTGAGACATGACGTTATGAGTAGAATCCAAAAAAAAAAAAAAAACCAGATAAAAAACAAGAAAAAAGAGAGGAGAACCCAGAAAAAGGGCCACCGGAAAATAAGATGAAGCAATCCCCTCTCACGCCAGAGAGGCCAACCAAATATAGGAAGGGAGAAAGAAAACAGAAATGGCAAAAAAAAGCCAGAAGAAAGAGCCGTTTGTTTTTTTGACGATCACATCAATCAAGACTCTCCTTTTCCTCTCTCGCACACTCGTGTGCTCATGTTACTGTTAGTTTTTCTCCTTCTTGCGACCTGTTGTTCGTACTTCTTGTTCGCTGCAACTGCCACTTTTTCACAAGCACAACTCCTCAGATTCCTCAACAACGATCCTCGCAACGAGAATATCATTACTGTTAAGGGGGTGGAAGGAGAGAGAGAATAAGAAATGAAAAGGAAAAACCCTTCCCATAGATATAAATATTAGACAGACAAAAGAGGCTTGGAAGATAGAAGAAAGAAAAGGAAAGGGCAAAGAAAAGCTGCTAATGGACACCCAGGACAATAGTAAGGCACGGTTGTCCAATGAGATTACCGGAGGACCAAAGACTCCAACCTCTTTTGATGTATCAGCGGCATTTATTATTATTATTATTATTATTATTATATTAAATATATTTTTGTGCCCGTGTGGCGTGACTCTTGCTTCGCTGTACCCAACCTTCCATTTTCTCCACCTCTCTTAATACTGC
Source organism: Erythroxylum guanchezii (assembly GCA_025629825.1). Lineage (NCBI taxonomy): Eukaryota > Viridiplantae > Streptophyta > Magnoliopsida > Malpighiales > Erythroxylaceae > Erythroxylum > Erythroxylum guanchezii. Next base: position 13,376 of record JAOTAX010000162.1, on the reverse strand, counting down.
ATGTTCTGTTTATGGCATCTGCGGGTCTTCGAGATATGATGCCTTGACCACCCTGTCTCCCTCTCTTCACCCCTTTGGCTCCATTCAACTCCCTCTCTGCAACTGCAGCTATTCCCGTAACCCAACCCAAAAAACAAAAAAAGCAGAGGCAATGGTCAATCGTGGTCAAAGCACCCCTTGTTTTCTTATTGAACTGCTCGGCTCTCTTAGATTACCAGACATCGGAAAGCAAAGCAACTGTTATTTTTAGATTCACTTGATAAGTCCCAAATAAAATATTTCAATTTAAGCAATTAATAATAATTTTAAATAAATCGGTAATATTTAACCGATTTATTTAAAATTAAGCCGACTATTTTCTCATTCTATCATTTAAATTTAGACACCTTTGATTAAGAAGATTGCAATTCTCTTCCCAAATTTAGATTTGGAGTCCCTTTACCCAAGAATCTTCGCCAACTTCTTCGTCCACAATAAGCTGAAGTTTCCGTGAAATATAAGATTTAAGAAGGTTTGATAGTATGCAACCTTAATTCTATCTAATAGAAAAATTATTTTCGATAAACTTACATGCTTTAAGACGGTACTATAAAATTATAAATAGATGTGCATACAAATTTAAAAAAGTAATAAAAATAATTAAATGTGAAAAACAAATAATACAAATATACAGATATAATAAAGAGAAACAAAAAAAGGTAAGGCAATACAAAATAAAGTAAGTACAAAATACGTTAATGATTAACAATAAATGGTAAGAAAAAAATACATACAAGAAAATAATTGTACATGAATAACTCCAATTAGACTTGGCGTTACCTTAATTACGCTAAGTAGGAAACTAATTAAGCTAAACTAACTAGGAGGTAACTACTACGCAGTAAATACAAAGGACATGGTTTATAACCTGCAAGAATGTAAGTGTCCTTTTATCATAGTATGCTAAATTTTCTATTGCGGGCAAATCTTCGATAAGATCCAACATATTTATATCATTTTTTATCACTTCTTTCCGGTTCTTTTTAGGTTTTCTTTTTTCCTTTTATAGTCTTTAAGTATTACTTTCTGGTATTTTCTCATTGGAACGTCAAGGTGTCTCTTCTTAATGTGCCTGAAATATTTAAGTCTTGTTTCTCTTAATTTGTCATTAATACTAGTCACCTTTAATTTGTCTTTTATCAAAGTTATAGAATTTGTCTTTGAGCTTGAGTGGTATCTTCTTATCGCATAAAACTCTCAATACACTTCTCCATTTAAATTATCCTGATTTGATACGATGAGTTATATCTTCATTGATCTTTTCATTACTTTAGATGATAGACTATAAGTACTTAAAACAATTCTTTTATGGTATAACTTCTAATCCAATCTTTACTTAACATCGGCGGCACTTGATAGCTAAAAAAGTTGTATTATAAGTATTCAGTATTAGTCTACTCACTCTAAAACCTTTAGACTCTGACATTACTTCCCAGTATTTTAGCTTGATATTAACTCCTCTCTTGCCTCATCCACTTTATTCCTATTTCTTGTACCAACAAATATAACTAGCATTTACCTTTCTTTTTGATTAGGAATAATGGGCTTAACTTCAACCTCTCAAATAAAACGTTGTAAAAGACAATCAGTACATGAATCATTGACCGTACTATTAAAGACGGTAAAATGGAAAGTTAAGAATAAATACATGCAAATGACCAAAATAACTAGGAATAAATACACAGATATTCCTATGTGATTTGATTTATTTTTTAAAAAATTTATTAGAAAACTAAGTGTATATTTTTAATTGAAAATTATAAACTCTTGTAAAATATTAAAAAAATATAAAAATTTTGAGTAATCAAAAAAATCCAAAATAAAGTATTCACGATGAAACCGTAGTTGAATATTCACGATGAAACCGTAGTTGAACTCAAATCAACGTAGAAAAGCGGCATCTGCACACTACGATGGTCAAATGGGAGAGAGATAAAAACAAAGAGAGGGTAAAGCGTAATTAGATCTCCACCAGACATAATGAAAACATCAGACACCGAATCATGACTGTCGCTACCACACAAACGGCTTTGGACTGGACCGTCCAACACATGGGATCGGTCAAACCTGTCCATTTCTTGTCCCTTTTCTATTTCTTTTTTCTTTTCCTTTTTAATTTCTTCTTCTGTTCAGTTCAGTTCCAGTTCCCTCTTAATTATGTTTTAACCATTTTTTTGTCGGTTCTACTGGCGGCTCCATGGGCTGGGCTTAAGATGTGGAGTTTTTTTTTTTTTTAAGGAAATGGAGAAATATACATTGCCCACAAAGTTGGGAGTGAAGACGAAAAAAATAAACAAATAAAAGTAGAAATCTAAATCCTTCAAAAGAGTTGATAGTGACCCAAGGTCCAATTGAATACATAGTGATTGTTCTTATTTTCATGTGATTAATAGATAAATAGATAGAAGTGAGCACATGATAACATACAAAATAGAATCAAATGAATTGATCCCAATTTGATTGGGATTTCCTTTTCTCTTAAGAAAAGTTTGGATAACTTGAATGAGTTTAAATATTTAAAATCGAATCATTATATATCAGTAACTATTAAATATTTCTTCTCCTCCTCCTCCTCCTCCTCCTCCTTCTTCTTCTTATTATTATTATTTCTTTCTATTTTTCTTTTTACGCGAGTCATTCTAGGTTATTTGGAAATAATGTCTCAATTAGTTAATAATAAAATTGAGTAATACTGAACTTCTCTAGACTTCACATATCAACATAATTTCTACTGAGTATTGTTGTTGTAACTAATATTTTACAAATTTTACTTGTAAATTTTCATATTATAAATTATATAAATATATATTTATATATTTCATTCATCAATAACAAGATTCAATTATGATGAATTTTTATGTAAATACATATATTTACAATCTCTCGTAGCATAATAAATTGTTATTAAGAATATTAACAATAAAATACACAAATATTTTTTTATAGATTAATTAAAACTATAATATTTAATTTGTAATTAAAGATATTTGAAATAATTTAATCTTTTAGATTTGATAAAAAAATTATATTAACGAGATTGCTCTCTCTCCATAGTACTTCGAATATAGGAGTACCATATCTTAACTAGCTTACTTAGTTCTTATCACCGAAACTAATCAAATATTGTCGATTATGCATTTATTTACTCTATGTTCGTTGATTCAAACCAAAATACAGGCATGCATACGTATTTGAAGTTAAATGGTCAACCTGGCATTACAGTATCTCCATCATCACAAGAGAAAAGCCGTGCGTGGGAGACTTGCTTAGAATGCAATTTGCAAAGTCACTTTAATGATTGAATTTGGTGGTGGTCATTTATGGTTTAGTTGCCAATAATGTATTAGCCTACTGGCGTAATGATGAAGTAGGGTATCAAAAGGAATCTGTCAATTAAGTTGGCAGTATACAAGAACAAAAAGCCTTTTAATGTTAGATGGAATGAATATTAGGTGGAAGTCAAAGAGCATATGAACTTTTAGTAACCAATATTTTAGTAACCTGCTCATGCCACATGATTGGTCAAGATATCTAGATTAATTTATGTTGAGAATTTAGAACTCTCAAACTCACACCTAAAAATATTTGATAGATAAAAATATCAGAAAATAACAACACAAGAGAATTTATGTGGAAACTCCCAAATCGGAGAAAAACCATGGGCACTGAGAAGAAAATCCACTATGTGAAAAATTCTTACAATCACACAATTTTTCCTCTCAGCCAATCTCCTAATATACCAATACACCCACAAAGAAATATCCAATATAAACTCTCCAACTCTTACCCCAAAAAAGGAATTTAACTAGAATCAAATTTGTCATACAAGTCTCTGACTTTGTATTGGTACATTTAACAAGGAGGTAGCAACTTCCTTATATAGGTAAGAATCTTGCCTCAATTGTTGTCCCCAACCAATATGAGACAACAAAGGAGCCAAACTCAACAATCTCTGCCCTGGCGACTTTGGTTGATCTCACAACCACACTCCATCTCAATGAAGATCACCTGAAAATAACATAACTCTCAATGTAAAGAATTATCATGCTTTATAGCATCATGCTCCACCATAAAAACATACCAACTCAAAATAAACCAATTCTAAGCCTTTTACTTTGGCACATGTCGAAAAATAACCTTGCTGAAAAATTATACTGCAACTCTTATGTTTGGCTTTCCTGGAAGTTCATCAGCCATCGACATAAATTTCACCGCACACTTTGCATTAATGTTAAACAAATGCCCGTATGCAAACTTGTGGATCCGCTAATAGTAACACATCCTCTATCATAGCAACTTTAAAATTAGCAGCATGCCATGAGGATGTACATGCTCCCCTTTTAGAGAGCAAAACCATCATCCATGGAGACAATGTTAGTGACATTGTCAATCTCTCCATTAACTGACCCAGAGCCTCCTGCCAAACCCGCTCTACCTCTCGGACAATTTTTCTTCACGTGCCCAAATTGTTCACACGTCCAGCATACTATATTTTTCTTCATGGAGTTCTTCCGATATTCAGCTACCACTAGAGCTGAGTTTTCAGGAACATTTCCAACACCCAATCTTCGCTCTTTTGAAAAAAAATTTCCGGTAACTTCAGAAAAAACTATCTTCTCCTTCCTATGAATCAAAATCGGTTTCATGTGTTCATATGAAGGTGGAAGAGACTAGATGAGTCTCAAAGCTTAATCCTCATCATCTATACGAACTCAAATTGCCTCTAGTTTAGAAACGATCCCATTGAGAACACTTAAATAATCTAAAATTGTAGTACCTTCCCTCATCCGCAATGTATGAAACTGCTCTTTTAGGTACACCCGATTTGAGACGCCCTTTGTTTGATACAACTCCTCGAGCTTTTCCCAGAGCTCCTTTGCTGTAGATATTCTATACATATTCGCAAGGACATTCTTAGCCAAATACAATCGTATCCCACTTATTGCCCTGAAATCCAAATCCTCCTAATCTTCATCACTCATACTAGATTTTTTCGTACTAATATCAGGAATTTGTCTGCCTTTCAATGCCTTGTGTAACCCCGACTGAATCAAAATGTCCCTGATTTGTACTTGCCACAAACCAAAATTGATTCTCCTGTCAAATTTCTCCACCTTAAATCTAAGAGGATTTGAAGTCCTATTTTCTAACATTTTTTTGTGTTCTTCTGTCTTGATGAATTTTACCGTAGAAATGAATAGTACACTAAGAAAGTTCCCAGGAAAGAGAGGTGGGTCACAACGGACATACTTAAATACCAAGTCTTTCTTTAGCCAAAACTTTCCTAGACATGTACTACCACACTACCACACCAAAACTCCACCGCACCAAATGAACCTTTTCAAGAAAATCTTTTCTGATGTGAAAGATCAGTCAAAACTACGACCACATAGCATACTTAGAATTTTCAAGAAAAACACACATTAGCTCTAATACCAATTGTTGGGAATTTAGACCTCCTAAACCTACACCCAAGGATATTTGATAGACAAAAATATCAGAAAATAACAACACAAGAGAATTTACGTGGAAACTCCCAAACCGGAGAAAAACTACGAGCACCAAGAAAAAAATCCACTATGTGAAAAATTCTTACAATCACACAATTTTTCCTCTCACCTAATTTCCTAATACACCAACACACTTACAAAGAAATACCCAAGACAAACTCTTCAACTCTTACCTGAAAAGAGGAATTTAACTAAAGTCAAATTTATCATACAAGTCTTTGACTTTGTATTGGTTCATTTAACAAGGAGGTAGCAACCTCCTTATATAGGCAAGAGTCTTGCCTCAATTGTTGTCCCCAATCAATATGGGACAACAAAGGAGCCAAACTCAACAATTTATAGATTATGCTTAGACTCTTCAAAGTTTCTTTTAATATCAAAATGAATTTTGTTATTTAATTTTAATATTAAGCATACATAATAATAAAGTATAAAGTACATGCTAATAATTTATTTTGCATACGTTATAAATTTCCGTTAGACTTTAGACCAAATCTAAATTTTGGATATATTAAGTCTAACTCGGATGATTCAAATTAATTAGAACAAAATAACACCATTTAACTTAATAAAATAATGTTATTTTATTCAATGATTTAAGAATGAAGTGACTAAAAAGGACATTATTTTGTTAAATTTTAACAAACTAACATCGTTTTACTCCTAAGTTGATTGGACTTCAAATTATCCAAACTTGATTGGGTCAGATTTGAAATATTTGGCTCGAGGTCGACTAAGTTTGGGATTGTGCTTAGGTCGAGAAAAAAATTGAATCGAGTCTAAACCGTAAATGACCTTGGTTTGTCTATTTCGTTGCTATAAATAAGTCCATTCTCAAAAGAAGATTTAACATAATAAAAAACACTACAAAAATTTGGTTTCAACAACTAAATTCTCAGCAACTATAGTAAAATGGTTGCTAATTATATATATTTTGCAACCAAAAATTATTTGGTTGCAATATATAGGTTACGTATATTTTTTACCAACTAATCAATACTTGGTAGCTATAGATGGTCACTAAAACTTACAATTCACAGATAATAATATAATGACCAAACTTAACAATTTTACAACCAAATTAACAACCAACTATTGAGTGGTCACTACAAATATTTCAAATTTTTCATTAGCAACCAATAAATTTGGTTGCTAAATTTACATGACTTCTTTACAGCAACTACATTATATGATTGCTAAAGAAGTATTTATAG
>JAOTAX010000161.1:0-12870 GCA_025629825.1 Erythroxylum guanchezii | reverse complement strand
AAATGATGGTTTAGATATAAGGTGGGTTATATGTGATATGTTGGAATTGAAAAGCTGGAAAATATAATTGAAACATGATCTGATGTTTTAGCCATAACTTTTGTTCTAGTTATCCAAATGAGATGACTCTTGATTCAGATTACACTAGAGAGATAAGGCTACAAATTCTCTGACGCAAAAATTTCAAGAAGCTTTCAAGAAGGAATTTATGGTTGTTCATGAAGAGAAAAAGGTGGAAGAAGATGAGAGCTTCCATTCAAGCCAAGAAATACTTCATTTGGTGAAGGATCAAGGTAAGAGTAGGTTTGACTCGTTGGATTTTTTTAGAGAGATTTTGGTTCATATAGCTTAAGAAATATATGGGTTTAAGTTTTCTAAGATCAAATTTGTGATTATGTGTTATGGGTTGTCCAATTTGAATTCCTATTGATTTGGGAATTTGCCATTGTTCAAGGAAATCAAAGAAGACAAGAAAAGGCAAGAGTATAGGCTTTGGACAAGTATTAAGCAAGGAAATAAGGTGGGTTTCATGTTTATAATTTGAATAATGAGCCATTAGTATGTTTTCAAAAAATCAAGAAGACAAAATAATTTCAAATTCATTATTTTTGAATGATTTGAGAAATTGTTACAATTGTTGCATTCATTGTTTTTGAATGATTTGAGAAATTGCTATGTGAATTTGGTTGACGAATTGTGAAATGATGATGGAAATTTGTTTGAAATATTACATGCTTATGAAAACTAAGTTTTTGAAATGTGCCTTTGAGCAATCCGTTTTCAAGTTGTGAAATGCATGTTATGTGGGTTTGGTTAGGTCCCTTAAGTATGTCAAGTGCAATTGTCTAAAGGCTTCTCCTGCCTGCCCACTAGTGGCATGGAGCTCCTTCAAGGACTCCCTTAAGTTCACTGCTGCACAAGACCGCTATGCGAAAATGTGTAGTACGTTCTGTTTTTGGACCAACCCAAACTATTATGATGTGTTTTGTGTTCATGGTATGTTGACAAGATTGATGTATACATGATTTGCTATTATGAATTTGGTTGAAAACTTTAAGAACCATGTGTTTTATGATTCAATAAGAATTTTTCTATGTCAATGATCATTTTAAATGGTTTTGTTTGTTATTCGTTATAAACTTGTTACTCACGAGTGTTAAGCTCACCCCTTTCATGTTATTCGTTATAAACTTGTTACCCACGAGCGTTAAGCTCACCCCCTTTCATTCCCATCTCCAGGTGATGAGAAAGAGATCGAATGAAAGAAATTCAAGGCATTTGTTTGATTATGCATGTGTTGTATTTTAAGTTGGATTGATGTAAATAAGGCTTTAGACATATGTTGAGAATTATGAGATTTTACATCTTTTGTTGTATTTCAGATTTGAGATTGATAATGTAATGTGGTTTGTAAAGCCATTAAAGTTTGTAAACATTTGTCTTATGTTGTTAATGAAATAGGAATTGTGTATGGATATGAGTTGAGTTGATGAACTTTGAATATGAACTATTGTTGTATATATAAGTGAAATATTATGGAAAGGAAAGATAGGATTTTCGGTGAATGTTAAGATGTTATTGAATATAAGGAGTCCTATAAATTGAGGTAGAGTGTTGGTTGAATTTCAATTGGAAGTTGAATGTTTTTGAATGAGGTTATAATAGAGGAAGTGAAGATGGGATAATTTTCAAGTTTTGCATGAGGCTAAAATGTGTATGCTGCTTTCTAAGGAAAAATTGTATCCATCTAGGTAGAATTAGCCAAAGTCCCCTTCATGAAAGTTGTAGTTCGTCTTTATAGCTTTCCAACACTATAAAGTATGCAATTTTTTGATGTCGGAGTTGAGTGATATGATTGTTTTAGTAGGTGATGTTGCTTAGCAACTTTCACCCGAAGGTTACACGGCCTGCCCGTGTTTGGTTACACGGTCAGTGCTTTTTGGCCCTCCAAACGACAGAATTTCAATTTTAGGTTTGCACAAAAGTTGTAGAACTAGATGTCTACTTTCAAATCCTCTAAAAACGAAGTCGATATGACATCTATAGTAAGAGTTATGGTATTTGCTCCAAGGCATGTTCAATACGAGGAAGGTCGTGAACATGTGGGACTCGTTTGGCCATAATTTCTTCGTCAGACCTCTGATTGAGGTGATTCTTAACGCATTAGATTCCTAACGCGTTTTTCTACTTCTCCATAAAAATTGGTAGTCTTTGGAGTTGAATTGAAAAAGATTGATTGAAAGAAATTAAGGGGTCAGTTGGGAGAGCATATGTGGGCCATGAACATACCTTGGGTTTTTAAGCATATCTTGAGCTATAGAGCTCCGAATAAGGTGGTTTTTGTTTCTAAATAAACTAGAGAATAAGATCTACATGTTTGAAGAAGTCATTTGCGATTATTTTGATTCTACTATGTGGCTCACCTTTTGTGGCTTGAGATGTAATGAGAGCGAAGTGGAACCGACGATGGCTCATGAGGGTTAAATGAATTAACCCTAAAAGGTAAGTCTTACACATTTCTTGATTCTGAAGAGTGTTGGAAATTCAGAAATGTAGAGTAATGAAGAAGATCACGTTTTATGATTTCGCAAGAGTTAGATTCCGGACTCAAGCTGGATCCAACAGATATGATATCAAAGCAAGATGATGAATCGATGTTGGTTAAAGAGATTACAAGAAACCAAGAGGTTGGGTTCTGAAAACGGGATCCAACATGTGTGGTATCAGAGCAAGAAGATGAAGCAATGATAGTTAAGTATTTGGGTTTCGCAAGAGTTAGATTCTGAAAACGGGATCCAACAGACATTTCGGCTAATGATCGCTTTTTGATTCTTTGGATTATAAACCTCATAATGTTTTTGTTTCCATTCTGTAACCAATAAATATACAATTTTTTCCTTGTCATTTAGCTTCTTTGTCAACTCATCAGGCACTTACAAATACGCTATACAACTAAACACCCTCATACGACTAAGATTAGACTTTCGTCCACTCCATGTTTCTTATCGTGTTTTATCATGAACATTTCTAATAAGACACTTATTCAAAATATAGACCTCCTAAGCCACGACTTCTATCCAGAAACTTTTAGGTAACTTCCTAAAAATAACATGTTTTTGACCATATCCATGATAGTTATATTTTTCCTTTCTACTAGTTCATTTTGTTGAGGAGTGTACCTAGCTATCAATTGATGCTTAACTCCATGTTTTCTTAAGAAATTGTCACAAACAATATATTTTGTTCTTCTATCCGTTCTCAAAGTCTTCATAGAATAATGGCTCTTTTTTCAATATATGCTACAAAATTCTAAAGTACTTTACATGCCTCAAATTTTTGCTTAAAAAAAATACCCATGTCTTTCTAATATAGTCATCAATAAATGTAATAAAATATTTGTTACCTCTATTTGATTGGAAACTCCATATAATGTAAATCTAAATGCATGAGCTCTAGTGGACACTTGGCTCTATATTCCTGCTTTTGAGGAAATGTATATCTATGCTTTTTTCCCATTACACATGACTCACAAATCTGGTCAGGAACTTGAATAGTTGGCAAGCCTAAAACCCACTCTTTATTTACAAGAAACTTAATGCTTCAAAAATTCAAGTGCCCAAGTCATATATGTATAGCCAATTGTCATTGATAGTCATAGTATTACAGTAAGTACTACCATAATTAAGGTATGTTAGAAATAGACGATTGGATGTCATTCTCTTCTTTAAAATCATGCCCATTTTTATATCACTCACGGTGCATCCATCTTTATTGAAGTGTAAATCATAATCCTTTTATTTTTAATTGTCTAACTCCTGATAGATGCTGGCAAAGAGTAGGACTATAGTACGCATCAGAAATATAATTTAAGCCCATTCTTCAAATTTATAGCAATCTTTCTTCTTCCCAAAATTGGAATCTGATACTTATTGACAAACTTTTTTGAAAAATGAAAGGATTCATCTAAGTGGGAAAAAACTTCTTTATTTCCACTTAAGTGATTGCTACAACCCGAATCTAATAGCCATTGATAGTTATCACTGTTATTGGTGTCACTAGTGGCCATCAACATTGTCTCTATGTTATTATTCTCAATGATCTAGCTCAATTATCTTTATGTTCTTGTCTTTGAGAACGACATTCTCTATTATAGTGACCATATTCTTTGCGATTATGGCACTGAATATGTGTCTTGCACTCAGATTGATAGTGACCAAAATTTTTTCTCTTGTGACATTGAATATTGGATTTATCCACTCCTAGTCTAGAATTGGTTCTAAAATTTTTGCCTCCGTTGCCTTTAAAATTTGAACTTTTTTTAGTATGCTTTGTTTTGCCTATTGTAGTTTCCTTCTTATTTCTCAAATTTACTTGGGGTTTTAGAACTTGCTCTGTTGTGTTTGATGATCTTTCATTCATTCACACTTCGTGGGACTCTAATGAGGCTTGTAAATCATTGAGTGTCATAAACCCAAACCTTTAGACTCTTCAATGACTGAGACAACATAATCAAATTGACTTGTCAATGTGTGCATAATCTTCTCCATGATATCTTTCTCTGTAATTTCATGACCATTATTTTTCATCTCATTGATCAATTTTTCTATTCGTGAAAAATAATCACAAATACTTTCATCTTTTCTTTGCTTCATTAACTCGTATTGCCTTTTTAAACCTTGTAGTCTTGTTTAACTATATCTGCTCCTTCATATGTTTTGAGCATGTATAACTATATCTGCTTCTTCAAATATTTGAAATGTTTGAAGGAGCAGATATAGTTAAACATTTCAAAGGAGCAGATATAACAGTACTTTATGTTATACATATTTCAAGTGATAGCAAGACATGTAAAACAATTATAGTTACCTATCCGTATGCGCATGTTTTTGAAAAGGGATTTGGAAAAGCATGAATTACTTGGTCCTTTTTCACATTAACATGGAAAATATTATATGTTCTCAACTTCAAGTTAACAGGTTTATGATGGATGCCAACCTATAAGGAAAATGAAGCAATCAATCCAGTGGAACAATTTTCAAATAAAAATTGAGAACAAATTAAGTCTTTTATGATAGTTTCATTTCCTATAAGTATAGTTTCATTTCCTATAAGTATTGTAGTTTCGAAACTTTTTTCTATATATAAATAGCACAAAAAGAATAAAATACATGTTCATCCACAAAAATTTCATGGTTGAATTGCTTTTAGTATTTATCTTGTTTTTAGTTATGTAAAAGGAAATTGGATGCAAGCCATTTGAGAATTTTACATGAACTTCACTAGAAAATAAATTTAGGGAAAGTAAAATAGAAACTAGCATGCTAAAAAAATGAGCTTAAATTTATTATTGTGAACAAGAACACAAGAATCTAGCAACACAAAAATTAAACTTTTCACTGAACTCCCTTTATTGATAGTAATATAGCTTGCAGGATATAAGGTCACTCTTTTTATCTTATATGCATAATATAAGCATATGTGTATATATTCAAGTACTAATATATATAGGATTTGTATTAGGAGTTTAAAGTTGTTGTTTTTTTCTAAAACTCGTCCAACTAGTAATGAGAAATAGACATCAAGAACTTTGAAGGAAAATATGAAAAGTCTTGTGTAAACTCATAGATATTGATGCTTATGGAAGAATTCTTAGAACATGAATTTCTTATGATCACTAACCCCACTGATTCCTTACAAAATCTATTATGATGAACTCATCAACCATTTGGAAATGATTCGATGATAGAAGGCGGCCATTTTTGCAACTTACTGGTTTGCGACAATAAGTGCTCGATCATGAATAGTAGTCAATTTCAACCTTGTTTGAAGTACATGCTCATATTCACTACACTTACTTTATTGGATAGGCCTTTTTTTATATTCTAGAAATAATTAGTTGATAACTCTAGAGATAATTATTTGATATTCTATAAATCAGTGGCTAAATTAATGTGATTTTATTTCTTAAAGAATAAATAGACTCTTCTTGATTTAAAGAGGTGATTAGCACTGTATTATATATATATATATATATATTCCCTGTTCTATTCACAAAATGATTAAGGAAGAATTACTTTTCTTTCTTTTAATATGGTATGAAAGCTACGATTTTTTTCACAATATTTTTTTCTTCGTTCAAATCAGTCCTAGATGGACTATTGTCTAGTGATGATCGATTAGCAGAGAAGCTCCTCGTCCTCCAAAAATGATTTCAGTCGTTAAAGTGCGACTAATTCTAGTGTTATAACGGAAAACACACTATGTAGTTGTGATTTTCTTGGCTATAACTAGCCATTTCAATTGATGAACCACAAGTTGAACATTTATAAATAGCTAAAATGGGCATAAAAAATAAAGTTGGCTATTAATTGTGGAGAAAAATTCAAGCCATTAATGGTAGAGAAAATTCAGCCATTTGACTAGAAAGAGAACAAGGTAAGTTTTGAATGATCTAAATATAGCAATATGGAGGCTACAAAATTCTTTGATCACAATTTGGTTAATTAATTCAATGAAACCTGCAACTGAAAAACCCCATATGTTTCTACCAATAGCAAATGATGTACGGGATACGATTTAATAGATGAATTCAAATATTCTCAATTTTTCAAAATAAAAATGAGGTCTTGGAAGGCCAAGCAAGTATACCATGACATTATTTTGTTTTATAACAAACATGTAACCTTGTGGAAAAAATTAGACCTATATTATGAAGATAACTGGGACTGTTCAAATGATAGTGTTTGACATAAAAAGGGAAGAAAATGATAAGGTTTTTGTTTTTCCTAAAGGATTGAATCAAGAATTAGATGAACTCAAAGATAAAAATTTTGGGAAGAAAGCCACTATTCTCTATCAAAGAGGTTTTCTTGAAAATAAAGAGAGAGCAGATGAGGTGGAAAGTGATGATTGGTAGCACTAGATCAAAGGCCGAAGCTCTGCACTCGTATCGAAAGAAGCAAAGGTTAAGGGAGAAAGGAAAAACAATAAAAAGCCTTGGTGTGATCACTATAAACATAATTCACATACACGAGAAACATGTTAGAAATACATAGGAAGCTAAAAATTTGGAGGAAAAAATAATTTGGAGATAACCATACCTTTTAAGCCAACATTATTAAATTTGGCCTGAAACGTCTTCCAACATAAATGAACAAATATAGCAAACTTGTAAAAATTTTTAATCTCAAAATTGTCCTGTAACTTGTTATCAGTCAATAAAATTGTTGGACCCCGAACTTTTCTTGAAAGTTAGAACTATTAAATGAGAAATTGTTAATGATTAGTTATGAGTAAAGAAAAAGGAGAATTCTTGAATTTGAAATGATATACAAGATTTAGGTAGTGAATGTAGTAAGTTGATGATGAGTGGGTATATATATGTATGTTCTGTTATTAATGTTTATGATCAATCATGGACTATAATTTGTTTATGGATGATATTGAGTTTAAATAGAAGTTGAGAGGAAGAATAGTGATTGAGCATGAAAGTTGAAAATGTAGAAAAGTAACAGAGCATGAATAGGTTGATTATGAATTCTTGGTTTTTGATGGTTTTTGACTAAACTTGCATATGTTGGAGTAGTATGAAATTATGGTGAATGAGTTGATTGAAATGGAGTAGAAAAACTAGAAGAAAAAAAATTGAAGTGTTGGATTTTGGAAAGTGAAAGTCTGAAAATTCTCTGAGAATGAACAGTGGAGAGTTGGATTTTCGATATGAAACTTTTGTGATTTTTCTGGGTTGATCTAGAGAGATTTTGATAAAATTGTCTTCATAAAAGTTGTAGCTTATCTTGCTAGCTTTCTAACGCTATAAAGTATGGCATTTTTCGATATTGGAGCTGAAAGTTATGATCAGTTGAAGTTTATGTTGTTGCATAGGGTGAACTTTCGGGACAACTGCATTGACTGGAAAGTTTCACCCTTGTAGAGGAAAAAATTATTTTTGAGGTCTTCATGAAAGTTGTAGGTCTAAAAGTCTTCTACAAAACGGTCTTTGAATGACCTTAATCTGATTTTTACAGTGAAAGTTATGCGCTTTTTACTAAACAGGTCTGAGGAAGAAAAAGCAAAGGAGGAATCCTCAATCGCAAAATGCGGCGTCCGCGCCGCAGCATTGCGATCGTGAATTTGTGCTTCCGCACCATAGTTCGCGGTCGCGACTAGTCGCGATCGCGACTTTGCTGATTTTCCTAATCTGAACATCTTTCACTCTTTTGGCCATAACTTTGTCGTCCAACCTTTAAATGACCTGATTTTGAAGCATAAGATTTCTAACTCATTCCTTTATCTCTCCATAAAAATTTATAGTTTCTGAGAATAATTTGAAAAAGATTGATTGAATTAAAGTGAGAGGATCGGTTGAAAGAGTATGAGTTGGATATTTTTACTGACATGCTTCAATATTTTGGTGATATCTTGATCTTTAGAGCTCCAAATGAGATGATTCTTGTTTCTAACTAAACTAGAGACATGGAGATACAAATTATCTGAAGGAATCAAACTTCAATTCAGTCCCTAAGACTTTCAATTTCTTGAGTGAAGTTGGGTATAGTGTACAGTCTCGGTTTAGTAACAGTCCGAAAGTGTTTGGGCCATAACTTTTAGATTTCTGAACCAAATTGAATGATTTTGATATCATTGGAAACATAAGACAATGAGGAACATTTTCTTAGAAGGAAGTACTATCAAATTCCTTCGATTGCATGATTAGAAAAAGGTCTTGATTTTTGGAAGGAGTTAAGCATGGTTTTAAATAATTTTGAGGTCTTGCTAGATTAATTATTTTATTTGGAGTTAATTATTATGTTGATGTTGGTAGGATTTTAAAATATGGTCTAGTTGAGTTAAGTAGCAAGAGTGTATATGTATGAGGGCTTTTTGGGAAGCTCACTTAAGCCATTTAAGTTAAAAGGCTTACATGTAAGGGTAAATTGGACATTGTTCACTCATTAATGGCAAAATTGTAATAAGCAGTGTAGGCTTGCTTTTAAGGAAGAAGCAAGAACGAAATTGAGAAGAAAGAACAAAGAAAAGAGAGAAGAACGGAGAGAGTTTGGTGGAGAAGAGAGGAGAGGAAGAAGAAAGAAAAAAGCTAGGTCTTGATTTTTCTAAGCTTTCAAGAGGGATTTTGAAGTTTATTCAAAAAGGAAAAAGGAAGATGAGGATGAGAGCTTCCATTCTAGCCAAGAAACTCTTCAATTGGTGAAGAATTAAGGTAAGTTGGATCTTAACATTTTGGATTTTTAAAAGGATTTTGGTTTATATAGCTTAAGAAATGTATGGGTTTAAGCTTTGTAAGATCAATTTTAGTGATTATGTCTTATGGGTTGTCCAATTTAAATTCCTTTTGATTTGGGAATTTTGCCTTTGATGAAGGAAAGTAAGAGAGACAAAAAGAGCAAGAGTAGAGGCTTTTTGGGAATATGTGTTACATGGATTTCAAAATAAATTTTACAATGGAAATAAATATTTCAATGGTTTTTGTTTGTTTTTCGGTTATAAACTTGTTACCCACGAGCGTTAAGCTCACCCCCTTTCATTCCCATCTCCAAGTGATGAGAAAGAGATCGGGTGAAAGAAAGTCAAGGTATTTTTTGGATTATGCATATTTTGTATTTTAAGTTTGATTGATGTAAAAATGAGACTTTAGACATATGTTGAGAATTATGGGGTTTTGTATCTTTTGTATTTCCGAGTTTTGATATTGATGATGTAATGTAGCTTGGAATGCCATTAAAGTTTGTAAACATTTATCTTATGATATTAATGACATATGAATTGTGTATGGATGATATGAGTTGAGTTGGAATTAAATGTGTTTGAAGAAGTTTTCCGTTTGAGTTGATGAAGTTTGAACATGAATTGTTGTTATATTTATATATATTTGTGAGATATTATGGAAAAGCAAGATAGGATTTTTGGTGAATGATGAGATGTTATTGAATATGAGGAGGCTTATGAATTGAGGTGGAGTGTTGTATGAAATTCCAACTGGAAGTTTCCCAAAATCAGTTCAGAAGTAAGTGAGATGAGTTCGTTTTTGAGGTTTGACTTGGTGTGGGCACGCCATCCTTATGGGATGCGTGTCCAGATGTCACGTTTTGTAACTTCGAATGTTGGGTTCTAAATAGAAGATTAAGTTTGCTCACGTTTTTGTAACTCCGAATGTTGGGCTCTGGAAACGGGGTCCAACATTGTTTGGTATCAGAGCGACTGGGTTTTTCCTAGGCTTAGAATGTATAGTGTTATGAATTGGTAGGCTTTGAGATTAATTGTGTAATGTCAATTGATGTGTTGCATTAAGTGACATACATATCATGCATACATGTAGGGAATAAGATTAAATGAAAGTTAGCTGAAACATTTGTGTTTTATCGAAGGAGTAAAATGCCACCTCAAAAAAAATGAGACATTTTGCAAGGATCTGCTGCATCTGATTCCTTACTATTAGAGAAGGGTACTGATAAGTATAGAATCCTAGTAATTGCAACCGTATGAGTTGCATGTGTGAATTTCCGTTAAGAGTTTGGACTAGTAGAAACGACGAGAAGAATAGTGTTTGGTTAGAATGTAAGATGAGGAAAGTTTGTCGATAAATTGTGATTTCATTAGAATCCCGTATGAGGAGTTAGAGGGCAGAAGGAGTTATTCACTTTTGTATTATAATGATTAAGGCCTAAAAATGGTTGAATGCCAAATTAATCAGAAAGGTTGTTGATAAGTGAAATTGATCAGTTTTAGAAATTAAGTGATTTCAGAAGATAAAGGAGTTGGTGGATCAACACTGAAGGTATGAAGTAAAGGATGAAATGTTTATGAGAATATCACTTTCCCAAAGTGTGTTTAAATTGAGTGCAAAATGTGCTCAGGTTAGGATAAGGAACCAACTAAGCTTGAATTATATTGGTCCATATAATGTTGTTAAGAACCGAACCATTGACTTATGAGTTAGTTTTACTAACGAAGATGTCTTAGATTCATAATGTGTTATATGCAAGTATGCTAAGAAATATCGACATGATCTGATATTGGTGTTATTGACACAAGAAGTGAAAATTATGAGTAATCTGAGATATATATATATAATGAGGAATTAGTTAAGAAAGTGATTGATTAAATAAGTGATTGAAAGACCGAGTGAGTTTATTGACTATGGTAATTTGGAAGAAACTAGGCGAGTGAAGAAGTTACTTGTGAGATTGAGGAAAGCATAAGATATCATTTCCTCCTTTTGTTTGATCACTCAGGTGAGAATTTCGAGGACGAAATTCTTTAAAGGGAGAGAGTTGTTAGACCCCGAACTTTTCTCGGAAGTTAGAACTAGTAAATGAGAAATTGTTAGTGATAGTTATGAGTAAAGAAAAAGGAGAATTCTTTAATTTGAAATGCTATACAAGATTTAGGTAGTGAATGTAGTAAGTTGATGATGAGTGGGTATATGTGTGTATGTTCTGTTATTAATGTTATGATCAATCATAGACTATAATTTGTTTATGGATGATATTGAGTTTAAATGGAAGTTGAGAGGAAGAATAGTGATTGAGCACGAAAGTTGAAAATGCAAAAAAGTAACAAAGGAGGAATAGGTTGATTATGAATTCTTGATTTTTGATGATTTTTGACTAAACTTGCATCTTTTGGAGTAGTATGAAATTATGGTGAATGAGTTGATTGAAATGGAGTAGAAAAACTAGAAGAAAAAAAATTGAAGTGTTGGATTTTGGAAAGTCGAAGTCTGAAAATTTTCTGAGAATGAACAGTGGAGAGTTGGATTTTTGATCTGAAACTTCTGTGATTTTTCTGGGTTGATCTAGAGAGATTTTGATAAAATTGTATTCATGAAAGTTGTAGCTTATCTTTCTAGCATTCTATCGCTATCAAGTATGACATTTTTCGAAATCGGGGCTGGAAGTTATGATCATTTGAAGTTTGGATACTGTTTAGGATGGAACTTTCGGGACAGCCACTTTGATTGAACTTTTAACCCTTTTCGAAGAAAAAATTATTTTTGAGGTCTACATGGAAGTTGTAGGTCTAGAAGTCTTCTTCGAAAAGGTCTTTGAATGACCTTAATCTGATATTTGTAGTGAAAGTTATACCCTTTTTACTAAAACAGGTCGAAGAAGAAAAAGCAGGAGGGGAAACTTGTCGCGACTGCGACCTTTTGAAGCGATCACTATCGTGCGAGCGCGACTTCGCGGCCGCGCGTGCATGATCGCGTCTTCGTACCTTTCCCCCAGACCTGAACACCTCTCACTCTTTTGGGCATAACTTTGTCGTCCAACCTCCAAATGACCTGATTTTTGAAGCGTTAGATTCGTAACATATTCCTCTATCTATCATGAAAATTTATGGATTTTGAGATTAATTTGAAAAAGATTGATTGAATCAAAGTGAGAGGATCGATTGAAAGAGTATGAGTTGGATATTTTACTGAACATGCTTCAGTATTTCGATGATATCTTGATCAGTAGAGCTCCAAATGAGTTGGTTCTTGTTTCTAACTAAACTAAAGACATGGAGCTAAAAATTATCTGAAGGAATCGAATTTCAATTCAGTCCCTGGGACTTTCAATTTCTGGAGTGAATTTGGGTATAGTGTACAGTCTCGGTTTAGTAACAGTCCGAAAGTGTTTAGGCCATAGCTTTTAAATTACTGAACCAAATTGAATGATGTTGGTGTCATTGGAAACATAAGACATAGAGGAACATTTCTCTAGAAGGAAGGCTTATCAAATGTCTTCATTTACCTGATCAAAATAAGGAGTTAAGATGTTAGTAGTTGATAGACAAAAGGGGCAAAATTGGGAGAACCAATTAAATGAAGGGTAAAAAGGGAAGAGCAAGCATAATGTGGTATTATTT
>JAOTAX010000159.1:6603-23486 GCA_025629825.1 Erythroxylum guanchezii | reverse complement strand
CTTCTTCAATTCATAGTAATTCTCCCAACTGGCATCCTCAGGAAATGTATTGCTCCACTGGATCAAGACTTCAGTGACTACTCTTCTGTTCTTCTTAACCATTCTACGATCAAGTATTGCAAAGATCCAGCTTGTACAGGTAACGAAGTACAGGTAACGAAGAAGATCCATTCTTAACCATCAGCATCAAGTATAGGTAACGAAGAAGAAACAAGAAGAGAACCAACATGCTGCTTAAGCTGGGAAACATGAAACGTATGGTGAATTCGAGAATCAGGTGGAAGATCCAGCTTGTAAGCCACAGGACCGATCTTAGCCAAGATTTTAAAAGGACTAAAATACTTTGTTGCTAGCTTCATACAGAATCTGTTTGCAATGGATTTTTGTCTATAAGGCTGCAGTTTCAAGTAGGCAAAATCACCAACAATAAAACTCCTCTCTGTTATGTGTTTATCTGCCTGCTGCTTCATTCTATGCTGTGCTCTCTGTAAGTGAAACATGAGCAAGTTGATAGCAGCTTCCCTCATCTGTAAACCTCTATCAATGGACTCAACTGGAGAATCACCAGCTAGATAAGGCAAATGTGTTGGTGCCGGTTGGCCATAGACAATTTCATAAGGAGTAGTCTTTGAAGCTAAGTGATAGGTAGTGTTGTACCAGAATTCAGCTAAAGGAATCCATTTTCTCCAATCTTTAGGCCTTTCAGCAGTTATGCACCTGAGGTAGGTTTCCAAACATCTATTTACCACCTCTGTTTGGCCATCTGTTTGAGGGTGATAAGATGTTGACATTTTCAGATCAGCACCCAAGAGCCTAAACAATTCCTTCCAAAACATACTGAGGAATACTTTATCTCTGTCACTCACAATGCTAGTAGGTGCCCCATGAAGCCTGTAAATATGGTCTAGGAACAGTTGAGCAACAGATACAGCAGTAAAAGGGTGAGACAATGGCAAAAAATGAGCATACTTGCTCAATCTGTCCACAACAACAAGGATTGTGTCTTTGCCCTGAGATTTAGGCAATCCTTCCACAAAATCAAGAGAGATTTCAGACTACACTTTATCAGGGATAGTCAGAGGTTGTAGCAGCCCAGGATATGCTGTAGTTTTGTACTTACAAGTTTGGCAAGTAGTACAAGATCTGATGAATTCTCGAATATCCTTTTTAAGCCCCTTCCAGTAAAGAATACTAGCCATTCTTTTCATAATAGCTTCTATCCTATAATGACCACCAGTTGGACAAGTATGAAAATAAGCTAGTAACTGCTGTTTCAAACTAGCATCATTGCCAACCAGGAGTTTTCCTTTTCTTCTCAATTGATCAACCTCCCAGGTGTACTTCAGATTAGTATTAGTACCCTGTTTCAAGTTCTCAATTAAAGCAGCTAGCTTCTCATCATTATACCAAGAAGACTTTAACATATTCAATAAATCAGTATGCAGTACCGAGATGGCATTACATTTAGCATGAGACATTCTAGATAAAGCATCAGCAACTACATTCTGACGACTCTTTCTAAATGTCAAAGAAAAATCATACCCCATCATTTTAACAACCCACAGTTGCTGAGCAAGAGTGGTGGTCTTCTGATCTAGCAGGAACTTGAGACTATCATGATCGGTCTTGATATGAAAATGTCTACCCAATAAGTAGCCATTCCATTTCTTTACTGCTGTCAAGATTGCTAGCATCTCTTTTTCATAAACTAACAGTGCTTGGTGTCGCGGAGAAAGACCTTTGCTAAAGAAGGCAATTGGTTTACCATGTTGAGTGAGGATGGCACCAATCCTCGTAGCAGATGCATCAGATTCAACTACAAATGTGGCATGGAAATCTGGAAGAGAAAGAACAGGAGCAGAAGTGATGGCTGCTTTCAAAGCACTCCAAGCAACAGTGGCTTCATCATTCCAAGAAAAAGCATTTTTCTTCAAGAGGGCGGTTAAAGGTAAAGCTAGTACACCATAACCCTTAATGAATCTTCTATAATAACCTGTAATCCCCAAAAACCCTCTCAAATCCTTTAGGGACTTAGGCAAAGGCCAGTTAACAATGCTCTCAATCTTCTTAACATCTATGGACACGCCTGTGGGACCAATAACATGCCCCAAGTACTCTATCTTCTCAGCGCCAAATTCACACTTAGAGAATTTAAGGAAAAGCTAATTCGCAAGAAGCAAAGTAAAAACCAACTCCAGATGTCGCAAGTGTTCCAACCAAGTGGCTGAGTAGATGAGTATATCATCAAAAAACTCCAAAACAAAGTGTCTGAGGTAGGGTTGAAAAATCTTGTTCATCAAGGATTGAAATGTAGATGGTGCAATTGTCAATCCAAATGGCATAACAAGGAATTCAAAATGGTCATGGTGTGTTCGAAAAGCAGTTTTATGAACATCCAAAGGGTGCATTCTCACATGATGATATCCTGCTCTCAAATCCAGTTTGGAGAAAAAACAAGCACCATGCAGTTCATCCAGCAGCTCCTCAACCAAAGGAATAGGGAAATTATCCTTGATTGTCAGCTTGTTAAGTTGCCTATAATCCACACACATTCTCCATGAACCATCTTTCTTCCTAACCAATACCACTGGAGATGCAAAAGGGCTTATGCTGTCCCTAATAACCCTAGATTCTTTCAACTCAACCACCAACTTTTCAATCTCATTCTTCTGCAAAATAGGGTATCTGTAAGGTTTCAGTTTCACTATTTGACTTTCATCTTTCAGCAAAATTCTATGCTCATGTTGCCTAGAAGGAGGTAAGCCATGAGGTGTTTGAAATACGACAGAGAACCTCTCAAGCAATTGCTGCAACTCCCAAGGAAAAGAAAGCAATCTGTCAACTGAATCACCTTGTACCACTAACCCATCACCCAAATTTGTCATGAACAAAGTACATGCTTGCAAAGAGAAACTAGAGAGTTTGATCATCTGCTTAGGAGAAGCATGTGAAACTTCTGCTACATCCAGTCCCTGCAATGTGTAAGCAATATCACCGATTGTGAAGGACATAGCTAAAGTAGTGAAATCCCAAGAAATTGGTCCCAACTTCCTTAGCCATTGAACTCCTAACACTGAATCACATCCCAACATAGGCAGAACCCAAAAATCAGTCTCCATGGAATAACCCTAACAAGTCCATACAATTCCTTTGCATATCTCCTGAGCTAACATAACATCCCTATTAGCCACAGAGACTTTGACACCCGTAATCTGCTGAGTTGCCAATCCCAATTTCTTGACGAAGGTAGACTCAACGAAATTGTGAGTGGAGCCGGTATCAATCAAGAAAACCACCTCATGATGTTTAATTTTGCCCAAGACTCTCATTGTTTTGGAACCAGATGTGCCAATTAGAGCATGCAAGGAAATAACATGGTTATTGAGTTTTTCAGATTCCACAGAAGCAGGACAATCCATGGTCTCCATACAATCTAAGAATTCCTCATTCTAGACTACAGAATCATCACTCTCATCCACCAAAATGTGATACAGCTGCGATCTCACACATTTATGACCCACAGTATACTTCACACCACACCACATGCATAAACCCTTCTTTCTCCTCTCATCACGTTCTTCCCTGGTAGGTGTTTTAGTTGGTGTTCTTGGTGTGTCAGGCTTTTGGTAAGCTAGTTTGTGTGTGTGAGCATAAGTGTTTTGTCTAGGGGAGGCAGGGTAAGTAGGAAATAGGTTCTTTGGGGTTGCCAACAAGGGAGGCAAATCTGTTTTGGGAGGAGGTTGATGTATGGTGGTGCTTGAGGTGGAGTGTGGTGGGTTTCGATAAGGAAAAGTAGATTTATATGGTGTTTGGAAGACAAGAGCCTCAACCTGTTTCACTAAATTATAAGCATGGGTTAATGTTTTTGGGTAACAGAGACGTACAGGTCTAACCACTTCAGGTTTCAAGTTGCTAGTAAATATGCTAAGGGCATAATCATCAGGGAGTTGTAAGAGATTCAACAAAAACTCAAACTCATCATAATATTCATCCACAGTAGTTGTATGCTTCAAACTAATGATCTCAAACATAGGATCTGTAAATTCATTCTCAGAAAAATGAGATCTCATCTCAGCTAAGTAATGATTCCAGTTGACCTCAGTAAGCGAACCGTGGTTTTTCATGAAACGCTGATGCCATTGTAGCGCTTTCCCATCAAGATGCATCATCACGATTCTGACTTTGTTGGTCGCCAGGGTTTGGTCAGCATCAAAAAACTGTTCGATTTTAAGCCACCAACCTCTGAAATTGGTACCGTTAAATCGTGGGCACTCCATCTTTGACAGCTTTGTGTGAAGACGGTTACAACCCAGTGAAGTTAGGCCCGCCGTGGTTCCGCCACTCACCAACATCTTGGAGTGAAAAGTTTCCTCATCACGCTTTGAAGACTCAGTGTGAGCTCCCTCGGTGTTTCTACCCAAAGCGTGTCGTAGTTCTGCAGTTAGAGCTTCAAACCCAGCTTTGAACTCCATTCTAAGTTCCATTTCCAACTTTTCAACAGTGGAACGAGATTCAATCGCAAGGTTTTCGATGTCTTGTTGCAATTGGACCACATCTTTCTGCAATCGTGTCGTTACCCCTTCACCCATCGCCGGAATCGACTGGTCTCTGATACCTATGGTAGTACCAGTTATACTAACAAAAGATAGAAGGAAGAGAGAGAGAATTTGTAAATGAAGAAGAGAATAATTTTAGGAAAAATGGTTGTTTTCATTCAATGATTCCTCAAGCCGTATATAGGCACAATTGCTCTGACGGTATCAACACTTGAAAAGGAAAAACAAACTTTGAAAACCATTCTAACTGTTTAACTAGCAGCCAAATAAATAAGAATACTAAAATACCCCTTATATTTAATTAACTCGTATCAAAGTATTTAAACAACTGAAAATTGAACAACGAAATACTTGAGACAAAAGAAAGACTTCCCTATGGTTTTTATCTTCTTGAAATAACCCAGCTGAACCTCTTCACCATAGTTGATTCTTTCTTCACAAAATAAATCACATTGTTTCTTCAAATAATAATCAATACCCACTCCACTGTAGATGATCTTCACTGTGTCATTAATTTTTACCCCAAACGATGGCTCAACAAAATAACAAAGATTCACTTCAGTTCACTCAAGATAGGAATAACAACTATGGCATTAACATGTGCTAACAACCCCTTCACCGTGGCTCACAAATCAACTTCAGTGTGATAATGCCTGATGGGCTACACCTTGGTTACTTTTCCGTAGCTTTTCAATCTGCACCAACCCATCTATAAAGAACACACTAACTGTTTGATTAAAACAACTAACCTTTTCCTCAAAAGTCACACGCTAACCACAACCTAGTTAGCACCCATGTTCACGTTTGATAGGCTTTTGGAGTGTTAATGCATACTCCACACAAAAGAAATTCCGGCCATGTTCTCACCTCTAATTAATGCCCACTGTCCCTTTTATTTCAAGACACCCAAATTTCCTTTAACACCCAAGCAAGCTAACACATCACCGTAGCTTTCAATTAGATATACACATAGCCACACATGCACACCATCTAGTGGCCACATCATCACAGAATAACCAAAGAGCTGTAGATAGAATTTTATAGGATTTCATCCTTATCACGTGTATCTTATAGATTCCTTTTTAAAATCAAATAAAGAGGCAATAACTACATGGACTTTTAACAAAACACAAACTCCATCTTTTATATGTCCAATTGAAAATTGCCAAAATCAAATAAAGAATATATAAAATATATTCTAACACAACACACTTGCACTAATAAATCACAACAAAAGCATAAATCTAGAAGAACTTATTTATGCTTCCAATCTAAATTACCTTCTTGCTTTTGCATCACAAACCCAGCAATGGACTCCACGCTGACCACTATAAACCCAGAGAATATGATTGAAACCAAGATCATCTGCACCATGGAAAGCAGATTAAAACGACCAAAAATAGTTTAGGTATAGCATGTCATCATTTATAAGGCATGAAGATATCTTTCCCCAATCCCCTCCCCATCCCACAACCTGTACCCAACCCCAAGTCAATGCATCTAAATGTAAAATTAACTATAAGATTCAGGTTGAAAACGTGAAACAGGAAAAGAAAATTAGAACATATGATACAAATATCATTAGTAACTACCTAAAGGTTTTGCATAAGAGGGAAAAAAAGATATGCACATGTCGACTAATGTAAGGGCAGACTAATTTGCTGTGCTTGCATTAGCTCTCTCCCACCTAGCCCCCACCCCAATTTTTAGGAGGAAAAAAAACTCATAGAAACTTTAGACCTATGCTCTAAACAACTTCAAAATGTTATGAAAAACGTATCATATAACAATTAGACCATGAAGATACAAAGATGAGAATAATAGGATCCCAGGGTATCACCTACCTCTGAGTGCAGTATCAACTACTTTTATAGTGACTGTCATCAGAGGCCAGCAGTCTAGGAAAACATCAGCTCCTGAGCAGCAGTATCGTATATCATCATAGTCTGTAATATCCTGGTCCAAGCACAAAGAAGTCAAAAACTAATTTTCCAATGAGATGCTTAATTAGGTTCACAATAAAATGTTTGACAAGCCTAATGACTTACAATATCGAAAACTAGCTCCCTCTCCATGAAAACCTTGTCATTGCTTTGAGCATAGGCATGTCGGTTGGCTGGCTGCAGCAAACAATATACCAGAAAGTATGAAGAAAGCGCCATCAAACAAGCTAAAACGTTACTCTTAGAAGTTGAAAAGTTGAAGCCTCTCAAGTGACTTTGAGATGGAAAGTAATTAAACCAGCATACATTCGCAAGAAAAGATCTAGACCATATTAATGAAATTGAAGCATTAATTGCATTCAAACTAAAAAATTCAAAAAGGGAATTGGCTGTCAAATCTCAAGCACAAAAGTAAGTCCATAAACTAAAAAATCCCCACAAAATAAAACATGAAAGGATGGTAAATTAAGATCTTATGTCCACACTGTAAACAGGACCGATGTCAATTTTGAAAGGACATTTGTCTTTGATGGAATTTTCCAGCTCAGAAAGAGTATTAAAAGACTGGGATCTAAGACAAATGTCATCAGACAATGTGAAAGAAAATTCTTTACGCCCAAAGTAGGATTTATCACAGGCAGGATTTTTCCCATCTGCACGCAAGAAATTAATAAACAATGTAGGAAAAACAAAATTCTTAACATAAAAAAGTCAAGGCCATACACTGATAGGAGCAAGAGTATAAAATTGAGGCCTAAATTCAAAAGGGTAACCAAGTCTCCTGCATGGGTCCAAGATTACCTGACCATAAAAAATGTGGTCACAACTGGAAGCACCGAGTGACTCACGAAGTTGACGACCAGTGATTGAATTCTATTTTGGATTCCTTTTGGGTGGTTATAACTTTGTTGGTTATTATTAGATTTTTGTTTTGAAGTTGTTTCTTTTTGTTTTTAAAAAGGCTGAAGACAGCTCAAAAAAGGATAGAAAAATATCAAACAAAATTTTGTTTCTTCTTCTCTCTTCTGGAGGCTGCTAACCTCGAATTAGCATTATACTATGTTCTATCAATTGGTGCTTTCATTGTCTACTCCATGGCAGAAGGCACTCGACTCCGTTCATTGGATGAGGCAGTGTCGAAGCTCTCTTCAATCCAAACTTCTCAAGGTGAGCAGTTGACCACCCTCTCATCTTTTTTGAAGGATCTCTCAACGAAACTCATTACCATGGAGGCCAAAATTGACCAAGCTGTTCGTATTAAACAATCTTTGGTTGGCCAAGAGTCTTCACTCCCAAACACAGATGCTCGTTGTGACAGCTCTAACCGATGTCAAAATAACCAAGGTTTGCCTTTCAAACAGTTTCATCTTGATGTTCCCAGATTTGACGGTACTGATCCGCATGGGTGGATTTTCAAAGCTCAACAATTCTTTGATTATCATGAGACTAGTGATGACCAACGACTCACCATTTCCTCCTTCTATATGGATGGTGAAGCTCTCTCTTCGTATCGATGGATGAAGCAGAACAATCGAATTGATTCTTGGGATTCCTTTCTCAAGGATTTGGAGGTCCGATTTGGACCTACAGAGTTTGAAGATTTCTAAGGCCAACTATCAAAGCTCAAATAGGTTCAGTTTTGGAATACCAATCCAAATTTGAAAACCTTTCAAATCAAATCACAGGCCTTCTTGACTCTTTTCTCCTAAGCTGTTTCACTTTCGGTCTTTGTTCGGAAATTCGTCGTGAGGTCTTAGCATTTCGCCCACAAAATATTACCCAGGCTATTGGTCTTGCCTGCTTACAAGAAGATAAACTATTTAAATCTCGCATGCCAAATCACAACTCATACAAACCTTGGGACAATTCAAAACAAACAAATCCTGTGCCTACTGCTCCACCATGACTGCCGACACCAAAGACGACCACATGGCCTCGACAATCTCCTACTTCTTCTATTCCCATTCGAAAATTAAATGCCACTCAAATGTAAGACCTATGTGAGAAGGGCCTCTGTTTTAACTGCTATGAAAAGTTTCAGCCAGGCCACCGTTGCAAGTCGAAGTTATTCTTACTACTGTTGGATGATGAAATATAGATCTCAGCAGTGGTTACCACAATGGAATCCACTCCACCATTGGATACTCCAGCGATTAGTTTTCATGCTTTGGTAGGTCACCGAATCCCTAGCACCTTTCGTTTAATAGGGATGTTGCAAGGTTAAAAGGTCCAGGTCCTCATCGATGGTGGTTCAACACATAATTTTATTCAAGAACGTGTGGCTAAGTTTTTGAATTTAGATATCACTCCCTCTTCAGCCTTTCGGGTGTTGGTTGGGAATGGCGAGGAGTTGCAATGTCAAAGGATGTGCCCAAATCTTCCTCTGCGTTTGAATAATATCTGCTTCAACATTGAATTCTTCGTTTTGCCAATTCAAGGGATTGACGCGGTGCTAGGTGCCTAGTGGCTTTCCTTGTTGGATCGTGTGATGATGGATTACCAGGAATTAACTATGGACTTTTACTGGCAGGGACACCATGTGGTCTTACAAGGTAACCAGAGCTTTGGACTATAGCCCACCTATCATAATCAGCTAGACCGTCTTCACTTTACTGATGGAGTTGGGGTTTTCTTTCAATTAATGGTCCATGACACTACCAGTGTTACAGTGCCCATAGCTAAAACATCGAATTTGCCATCTCCAATCTCAAATCCTTGACAAGTTCTCTGCAATATTTACACCACCGGACACGTTACCTCCACTACATGATATCGAACATCAAATACATCTACTACCTACTGTAACTCTAGTAAACGTTTGACCCTACCGTTACCCACACTATAAGAAACAGGAAATCGAGCAATTGGTTCAAGAGATGGTGGAAAAAGGGGTAATCAGACCCAACAGAAGTCCATTTTCTTCTCCAGTTTTACTTGTGGAAAAGAAGGACGGCTCTTGGAGGTTTTGTGTCGATTATAGAGCCTTGAACCAAATTGTCATAAAGGATTGTTTTCCAATTCCCACAGATGATCAGCTACTCGATGAGCTGCATGGAGCAACGATATTTTCCAAAATTGACTTACGATCCGATTATCACCAAGTACGGATGGCTGAAGAAGATGTCCATAAAACTGCACTTAGAATGCATAATGGACATTTCGAGTGCTTGGTCATGCCCTTCAGGCTTACAAATGTACCATCGACCTTTTAGATTTTAATGAACTCAATTTTTTAGCCTTTCCTTCGTAAGTTTGTGGTAATTTTTTTTTAATGATATTCTTGTTTATAGTCAAACTATTTATGAACATGTGGAGCATTTGTTGGAAGTTTTGCACTGTCTAAAGACTAATGCCTTGTATGCCAAGTTCGAGAAATGTTTGTTTGGACAGAACCGTATAGAATATTTGGGTCATGTTATCTTAAGTATAGGTGTGGAACTTGATCCATCTAAGGTTAAGGCAGTGTGGGAATGACCGAGACCAATGACTGTTTCACAATTAAGGGGATTTATGGGGTTATCAGGTTACTATAGAAGGTTTATTAAAGGCTATGCAATGATTGCAGCTCCACTCACATCATTGCTACAAAAGAACTCTTTTGCCTAGAACGATTCTGCAGAACAGTCATTTATCAACTTGAAGTCAGCTCTCACTGATGCATCGGTACTAGCTTTACCTAATTTTTGAAAGACATTCATCGTTGAAACAGATGCCTCTAAAATTGGGATAGGTGCCATATTGCTTCAAAGATGCCATCCAATGGCATATTTTAGCAAAAAGCTCTGCCCCAGGATGTAACATGCTTCAACATACGCCTGGGAATTGTTTACAGTAACAAAAGCGGTTAAAAAATGGAGACAGTACCTGTTGGGAAAGAAATTTGTGATCAGAACCGATCAACAAAGTCTTAAGAGCTTGATGCAACAAGTCATACAAACCCCAAAACAGCAAGCGTACCTTAGCAAACTTCTGAGTTATGATTTTGAGGTGGTTTATAAACCAGGTAAGGAGAATTTGGTTGCAGATGCATTGTCTCTTAAGCTGGAGGAAAATGAGGTACCATCCAATTCTTTTTTGGCACTTTCAATTCCAGTATTTGATATCCTTATAGAAATAAAAGATGCCATTCCTAGGGATGGTGAACTTAAGCACCTGCTAGATAATGTATTATCTGGTTTCCATATTGATTATACTTACAAGGATGAGTTGTTACTTAAGGGTGGAAAGATAGTGGTGTCGAATGTTAACAATTTAAGGGATAGAATCATTTGTGAATTCCACTCCACACCTTTAGGAGGACATAGGGGAATCAAGAAGACCATAGCTAAGATTGCTAGTATGTATAGTTGGCCAAAAATGAGAGAGGATGTTAAACGATTTATAAAACATTGCCACACTTCTAATCAAGCTAAATATGAGACTCGGGTTCCGGTTGGGTTGTTACAACCTTTAGCTATACCAAACCACATTTGGGAAGAATTATCTATGGACTTTATTGTGGGATTACCAAGGTCTGAAGGGTATACAGTAATTTTCGTTGTGGTTGATAGACTATAGAAATATGCTCATTTTGGAGCTATGAAGGCTGGGTTTACTACTGCCATAGTTGCAACAATGTTCATTACTATGTTGTATCGTTTACATGGAATGCCAAAATCAATTGTGAGCAATAGGGATCCAATTTTGATGAGTCAATTCTGGCAGCAACTATTCAAGGCAAGTGGAACCACACTCAAACACAGTTCAGCTTACCAGCCTCAAACGGAAGGTTAAACGGAAGCTGTCAATCGTTTTTTGGAAAATTATTTTAGATGTTTTGCAATGGATCATCCAAACCGGTGGTTTGATTATCTGCCGTGGGCCGAATTTTACTATAACTCATCTTACCATACAACTACAGGTTTTACTCCTTTCTTTATTGTATATGACAGGGAAGCTCCAAATGTGACACCATATCAGCCAAGAACAAGTACAAATGAGGCTGTTGATTGTGAGTTGACAACTCGAGATGCAGTGTTGCGTCAATTGAAAGACAATTTGAATTGAGCTAGAAATGCTATGAAGATTTAGCATGATAAACATAGGCAGGAGTAAGAATTCAAGGAGGGTGATTTGGTCTATGTTAAACTGCAACCTCACCGCCAGAAGACAATCAAAGGAACCGCTTGTTCTAAGCTTGGAAGACGTTATTATGGTCCTTTCAAGGTGTTGCAAAAAATTGGAGAGGTGGCCTATAAATCGGAATTACCGGAATCTTCTCAAATACATCCAGTGTTTCACGTCAGCTTACTCAAACATTGTGATCAACTGCTAGAAACAAGAACATTACCATTACCACCATTGGCTTATAATGGCCAACCACAAGTATCTCCAATGGTTATCATTGACAACCACCAAGTTTTGAAGAATAATAAATGGAAGACGCAAGTATTGATACAGTGGAATGGTTTACCACTCGAGGAGACTTCTTGGGAGGATGCAGAAGAAATAGAAGTTGTTTATGGAATGAAGAGCACACTCAATCTTGAGGACAAGATTGTTGAAAAGGAAGGGGCAATTGATAGGAGCAAGAGTGTAAAATTGAGGCCTGAATCCAAAAGGGTCACCAAGCCTCCTGCATGGGTCCAAGACTACCTAACCATAGAAAATGTGGACACAACTGGAAGCACCGAGTGACTCACGAAGTTGACGACCAGTGATTGAATTCTGTTTTGGATTCCTTTTGGGTGGTTATAACTTTGTTGGTTATTATTAGATTTCTGTGTTGAAGTTGTTTGTTTTGCTTTTAAAAAGGATGACGACAACTCAAAAAAGGATAGAAAAATATCAAACAAAATTTTGCTTCTTCTTCTCTGTTCTGGAAGCTGCTAACCTCGAATTAGCATTATACTCTGTTCTATCATACACCCTAGAGAAAGAGATATGCATAAATCACCATTTCCATAGGACATCCACTTGAAAAGATCAGCACGAGGGAAAAGGTTCCCTGCCATCACAGAACAAAAGACCTCCAATTAGGTCAAAAAAGAGCACAGGAATCACATCAGATGATTAGAGCAGAAAAGAGAAGGAGAAGGATTGGGTATACCATAGTAAAGTTTACACAAATTAGGGTAGAAATCATTAGAGAAGGCAACATTTCCTTTCATCTGCCCATCAATTATCATATCATCCCTTGCATTCTCAACTTCCTCTCTCGCCATGTCCCCCCCTATAATTTTTAACAGATTCGCCAAATCCCAATAAATGCTTATTGAGGTTTGTTTTGAGGAAGCACATGCTTTTTTCAAGTTACGCGTGTTTTCTGCCTATCAAAACCGGTGTTGTTTTGAGCGTTGCGGTTAGGTTCGAATGTCAACTCATTGTCAAGAGTTACTTAATCTGCAACCTGATTACTAAAATAACAAAAACTCTTTCTATAAGTTTCTTTTTTGTTTTTTAATTATAAGAAGATAAGAAAAAGAATATAAGAAAAAAAAATCCCCCCTCTGAGACTCCTCCAAGTTATAATTAAAAATTTTTCGTTACTTAGTTATTCTAAGGCCGGCCTTAATGATAAATTGAAACTTTATTATAAAATCACAAATTCTTGATAATAAAAGTTTCTAAAGTTGGTACTTAAAAAAGGAAGGCATAATTGTTAGTGGATACTATCCCATTCTTTTAGAAAAGGAAAAGAAGTCAACGGGCCTTTGATTTTGGAAGCTTACACTTCTTTTCTGTCAATAGCATGACTAGACCAGCTTCTATAAAAGCTGTGACAATTACGCAAGCACTTACGCCAACAGCGTAGCGTCTCTAACAAGTCAAATGAGACACAAAAGTTAACAATGATCAGTTTATGTATATGGGTTTTATGTTTCAAATGCACTTCATAAACTGATTTAATATGGTTAGTGGCATCCACATGCTACCTTACAGATGCAAACGGGCTGACAGAATAGCTTAATTTGTTACACAATCTTAGTTATTTATCTGTAAAGTAATTAAACTCTGAGTATTAACTTCTAAACTTTAGATGAATTCCCTTTCATCATAACACTGACAAACCTCGAATTTTAATGTCCAAAACACAAGCTTTTGCTTGCAGGATGTGGAGTTTTAAATCAAGGAAAAGCTAATCACTTGGTAAATAATAATAATTAAGCAACCATGATTGCTTTTGGTGTAAACTATAAAGAGTTTTTCAAAAGTTGTTTAGGAAATTATATAATTTTATATGGTGTTTTTATCTTACAAAGCATTTAAAACCGTTCCTTTAATTTAGACAAGTAGTGATGAACTTGGAAACGAAAACATAAATTTTCTACTTGGAAGCACCAAACCAACAATTTTTAAATGTCATCACGCAAACACATGCATCTCCGCAGCTCTAAATGGGAAGATCAAGTCTCTTCTACACCTGCACAAACTATGTCAAGGATAAACAAGTTTATTGATTTCAAAAAAAGCAACAAGCTAAAATCATATTAGCCAGTTTATACAATAATATAATGTGCTATTTTCAACAATTTAAAGGCAAAAATACATTAACCCTTGTGTTTTATCCCTTGATACATTATACCATCTCTATTTTAAAAATAGACTTATTATCCCCTTTGATTACCAGTCAAAGGAGTTTAGAATTCAAAACGACTTTTTTACCCCTGTATTTTGATGACATCACCACAATTGTCCATGCTGCATTTTGGACAAAAATACCCTTTTAGTCTTCTGTTTAATGAAAATTTTGTAGTTAATAAACAAATAATTTTAATTATTTTAATGATTCAATAAATTATTAATTTTTAAATAATTGTGTATGATTTTTATAAGAATAAAATTAAAAAAACAAAATAAACTTATTTTATAATATAAATTATTGAATAAACAGTTTCGGTATAAAACTTGAAGAAAAAGAGAAAAAAAAGAAATTATGTTAAACGAATGTGAGAGAAATATTTAATTTTTTTATAGACTGTTCATTTATTGTTCTTGATATTTAATTTCAAATTATATCCAAATTAGGAATAAAAAGTTAAAATTATTTAAAAATTATTATAATGTTATCAATTCTTATCTTATTCGTATAAACAAATAAGTAAAAATTAAAGAATGTAATGTCTTTATTCTCAGTTATCTTACTTACTTATCCAATCTAATTCCTTAGTTTTCATTAAGTATATAATATTAATGACAAACGGGACGAACAAGATGGACGAACACGGAAATCCATCCCGCTATCCAAATGATTGAACGGTTAATTGTTTTTTTTCCTTTTTTCCCGATATTTATTCCTCTTTAAGTATATAATACTAATGATGAACGGGATGGACGAACACGGAAATCCATTATGCCATCCAAACGATCGAATGGTTAATTGTTTTTTTTTCCTTTTTTCCGATATCGATTCCTCTCTTAATAGTCAAGTTACGCCGGTTTTTTTCCCTTTTTCCCCCATATTTATTCCTTTCTCATATGCAATTGTAGTCATGCCCGTGGCTTAATCGCAATTGTAGTCACGAGCCGTGACTCTATTTCTGTAAAATCCCAAATTATTTTATTTAACAAATCCATCCTGCTGTCTAAATGATCGAGCATTTTTTTTCTCTTTTTTCCCCATATTTATTCCTTTCTCACTCAGGTTTTCTTCATTCAGTAGGATGCTTTTTTTTCTGAATATTTTTCAACCTGTAATTTAAATATACTTATACTTAAATAATAGTTAATGAATTAATTTTGACATAATTAATGGTTATTATAATATAATTGATTCATTTTATATATAGTCGTCCAAATGATTGAAAACTTAAATAATAGTTGATAAATTACTTTTGATATAACTAATAGTTATTATAATATAATCGATTCATTTTATATATAGTTGTTGTAACACCCAGTATCTGATTTACTCGTTACATCGAAAAAAAACTGGTGTAAACTATAATTTTTGGTGACATCAAATTAATGATGTATGACACTTTTTCGGTGGTCGCAAGAAATTGTACGAGTGGATTTTTAAAAACCAGTCCAAGAGGGGCATTTTTGTAAATAATGAACAAAGTGGCTTATAAAAGAAGCTAGCTATAAATAAGACAAAGCCTTGTCTTCTTCCTCCTCCCTCACTTACGAAAATCACCATGGAAGCTCTCTTTCAAGGTTTTCAACCTTTGTAACAAGAATGTGAAGGAGAATCAAGCCAAGCAGTCAATACAAAACGGTAAGCCTCGATCCCGACACTTGATTCTACCGATTGAAGTTTAGTTTCTCTCTCTTCTTTTTCATGGCTATGAAACCCATTTGATGGAATTTATGGGTTTGATGATCTTTATGATGAATTGTTATTCTTTGATGTCTAATGACAAATTAACACGAGGAAAATTTCATTTTTATGGTGATTTGGGGCTAAATCTAAACCTAGGGTTTTGGAGTTCAAGCTGTCAATGGAGATAGATTCGTAGGTCCTCCTTATACATTTTTTTTGAGCTGTTTACTGTGTGAATTTGCAGAAACTCAAAACTTAGAAGTTGTAGATACAGATGTCTACTGTATCCCTGATTTGTTTCATGAATTTAGGGTGAGCCAAACCAATGAGATAGGTCCCAAATTGAAACTGGTTCAAAATACCAGCGGGATTGAAACACGAAATGAAAGTTAATTTTTTGAGGACTTTAGAGTTAGAATTGGATGATGAGTTCTCATTATGAAATGCTTAAAAATGTGTTAGATGAGTTCTATGTAAAGGAAATTTTAATTGGATGAGTATCCTGTGAGATATGGCTAAATAAGTGAAGGGTGTTACTAACCTTAATGACACAAAAGAGAATAGAAACAGGACAGCCTTATAAAAATCAAAATAAATATAAATTTCATCATTTTTGAGCCATCTTTGGATATGTGATAGCCATATGCGTCTATTGAAAATGGAGATTTGAATCACCTTAATTGGATGAGAAATGAATAAGTTATAAGGATTGGAGATAGGAAGGGTCCAACTCATGACTAAATATTAAGGCTAATTGTAAATGGGATATTTGGATTCCTTAATGACCTAATTAGAAAATGGCCATAAAAGAAAAAAATGTGAATTTATGTGTTAACTAGAGGTATGGAAGTTTGAAATACATTGGACCTATGTATAAAAAGTTATGTCGTCACGAATGAGACCTATGCAGATGAATTAGTGAAAAAAATATAAATTTTTATTGATATGTGTTAAGAAATGAGGTTTTTGTAAGAATGACTAATACGGGTATATGAAATTTTCATGCATGTCACACAATAGCTTCTGAAAGCAGACGAGGAATAGAACTAGAAGTCATACCTAATACCTCTCAAGTTCAAGAAAATTAGAAAAGAGATCAAAACCCCTGAAACAGTCGAGGTGAGTATAATCATGCTACTA
>JAOTAX010000157.1:7248-19148 GCA_025629825.1 Erythroxylum guanchezii | reverse complement strand
TTTTCTTTAAACAAATTATATTGGCAAATTCATATATTATGAACAAAGAATATTACGTAATATACATCAATTATATACATACCAAATAATATAACATTATTACTCATTTATATAAAAAAACATTGAAATATACAAAGTTTCATGCGTGTTTTACCGACGGACGGTTTTCCGTTTGAAATTGTTTCACAGACTTACTGACGGAACAGGTTCTGTCAGTATATTAGGTAACAATTACCTACGAAAATTTTGTCCGTTGCCACATTTCACCGACGGAAATGTATTTATTCTGTTCCATCATTAACATTTTGGCGACAAACAAAAACCGTCGTTAGTCCCGTTGCTAAAGTCCCGACGGAATATGACAGTCGGTTATTTCAGCTACGGCCCATTTACCGACCGTCTTGTTGGACACCAAATTCCGTCGGTAATGTCATTTACCGACGGAAATCCTCAAATTACAGACGGAATATTCCGTCGATCTTTAGGCTTTTTCTTGTAGTGTCAAGACAAATGAGGTTAGGGAAAGAAGATAAGTTGAGATTTTGAAGTGTACCCGTCAAACCGTGAAGTGAAAGGTTGAAATAGGCAACACTTCCAGAGCTATCACAGGCTATTCCTTTCCACTTACAATGCCTATTCGAGTCCAAGAAGATAGCACCAGCTGACTTTGGTTGTCAAGATGAGATTTCCAGTTTAACAGAGCCACTGCATAAAATGTCTCGAAAATGCACAATCAAAAAACATGCATAAAATGTCACAAAAATGCACATTCTGCGACGTTTTATGGAAACATACATAAAACGTCACAAAAATGCACATTCGGTGACTTTTTTTGGAAACGTGCTTAAAACGTCTTCCCTGACATGATCATTATTTGCAGGGACATTAGTGGCAAATGAATGACATACAATCACAAAGAAAAAGAGAGTGAGAATGGTAGAACAGTGCAAGAAGTGGCGTGAAACATGTTTTTTCGACAGCATCATCAGGACCAAAGTCATTCCGAGTTAATTAAGGTTAATCACTCCCGCAGAGTATAGAGAATCACTGATAAATTCAGGTTGCTTAATGGAAATATTAGCTTACTGAAGTTATAAATAAAGAATTAAGTTTCCTTTTGTCAAAGAGACCAACGTCTGGATAGAGTCAGCTTGTCAATTTTTAGTCTTCCCTATCACAGAAGATTCTTCACCATTCTTCACAGCCACCTAGTAATTCTTCAATCTAAAAGTTGTAATGGAAAAGATGGTTAATTGTGTTTGTTTTGTATCACGTAACATGAACCTTATTACGTATGCTGGATCGTTCATGAAAAGAAAATAAATGAAGTAATACGGAATACCTGATTTTGGTTTCATAAGAAGTTCAGAGGAGCTTTTCGAAGCCGTAACGAGCTCGAGTTCACTGGGACGTTTAAGAAAACTTCTCAGCAGCACGTAATTGACTTCTTTCTACTATTTTCTCCAAACGTAAACTCTCTTAAAGGGTCAGAGAATTTTGATGCTTACAAATGATATGAGCAACTGAAAGAGACATTAACTTCTTTATATAATTTTTATATCGGACTTTTTCATTACAGGCCTAATATAGGTCTGATCTACACTGATTGAGGCCCATTTTCTTCCAACACTTCAACCCATTGATTTAGATTTTTTATTGGGTTAATTTATTATCTTCATTCAAGTTAAATTTACGTAACTTAACTGATAAGTTATTGAAAATCGATAAAATGCAATTAATTGTTGTCCAACTTTATGAAAAATGTCTGACATGTTTATTATTTTATCATTCATAAATAATTTAATTGGTTAATATTTCAACATATTTTAATAATTTTATTTTGTATTAAATTTTAAATATAAAAAATAGGACATATCAAAATTCTAGTCGAATTAGTTACTATAAAGGTAAAATTTCAAATATCCATACTAAGTGACAACATAGCATCCATTTAGAAATGTCAAATTTGGCCGACCCGATTTTGGTTCAGGTTGGCCAGGTGCCCGCCTGTGGCCTAACCATTATTTCAAAAACAACGTTATTTTTGATATTTTTCTTTAAAAAATATATATAGTGGGTCAAGTTGGCTTGACCTGGCTGTGGCTCGTTGGCCCAACCCGACCTGACCCATTAACATTCTTACATTCATTTTGCCCATATATCTTTTCAGGAATCAAATAACACTTAATTATTTAAAAGAACGACAAAAGATAGGGTCTTTTAGAAATTAGATGGCAACTAGGTTTAGAGTTAGCCTTTCCCACCCCGACCTGACTTGAAATCAACAGGTCAGACCTCAGGCTCATTTTTTTTGAAAAATATGATCTCGGACCATACTCGATTGCTTAGGCCTGGCGGTTTGAGACTCGATCATTATAAACAAAACAACATCAAGCCTTGTCTCAAGCTTGCTGTCCTGGTTCCCAACTGCAAGGGCTCGAACTTGGGCAGGCTAGCCCTATCTCGGGCCATTACCATCCCTAATTACAAGAACATTTTGTTAGTGATTATCTTTATATTTTTAGTTTATCTTTATATTTTTAGTTTAACTTGTCTGAATTTTAAAAAAATTTATCATTAAAAACTCTTAACCATTGAAAACCGAATATTCTTCACCAATATATTGTTGTTTAGAATTACATTATTTTGATCATAAAATTTTAAATTATTGAATAAAATGTTATTGTTTTATTAAATTAAAAATTATTATTTTAGCTTGAATTGTAAGTTGAATTAATTTTTT
The DNA here is from genome assembly GCA_025629825.1 of Erythroxylum guanchezii. Classification (NCBI taxonomy): domain Eukaryota; kingdom Viridiplantae; phylum Streptophyta; class Magnoliopsida; order Malpighiales; family Erythroxylaceae; genus Erythroxylum; species Erythroxylum guanchezii. The sequence goes on along the minus strand of JAOTAX010000157.1, from coordinate 16,405 downwards.
TAAATTTAAATATAACTCAAATTTCAAAAAATTCAAACTTTTTCTATTAATTTCAGGTCTAATTAAAATGTCATTCCTAATTGTAATATTAGAGTTACAATTTTGATAAAAACATGTTTTTTAAATTTTAAAAATTAATAAATATATTTAATCAAAATAAAAATTAAAAAATATTATTTAAAAAAATCAAGTTTAGATTAAGTTCGGATCTTATTCAACTCGAATAGAATTTGTTAACTTCGGTGCAAACCGAGCCGGATGGTTTGGCCAACCTTCAAAGAGTGAGTTTAGCAGCCAGAGAGTAGTGGATTAAAGAGGTAATATGTAGTAGCTGAAGGTAACATTAACATGTTCAAATGATACGATCTTTACAACATAAAGACATCGCATGTAATATCATGTCCCAGAAAAAGTATTCTGAGAGCCACTCTTTAGGGTTAAAGATGAGTATATTCAATTAAGAGGTGAAGCCTAAGGTATCGATAATGGTGGTGTGAAGAGGATCGCTCAAGTGAGTCGCCCAATTGTTGAGAGGTCCTTTTCCGGTGACAGCAGCTTGAACGGCGAAGCCAAGGAAAGCAACCATGGCAAGACGAGCATGCTTGATCTCTGCAAGTTGAAGAGTTGCCTTCTTCTCTGGATCAGAAGCTAACCCTAGTGGATCAAAGTACTTGCCTCCTGGGTACAGCCTCTTTTCTGGGTCTAGCTCTGCGTTTCTTTGAAACTCAATGTATCCGATCACCAAAACCTCGATCCATATCAATGTGGTGATCGAAAATGGCAGAGGCTGTCCGAGGTACGAGGAACCCTCAACGAGCTCCACCTGAAACAACCATAACACAGATAATGAGTTACAACTAAGTTATAAGAAGATTCTTATTCGATATCGAGCTCTAGCTTACTTTTCCGGCGTCTTGCCAGGTGACTCCGGTGAGCCACTCGACGGTAAGAGCACCGAGAGTAGCCAACATAGCCCATCTTCCATGAATGAGCTCGCACTCCCTGAACCTTTGCAACCCAAAAACTTCACTGTAAGGTTGGAACGGAGTTGACTTCACGTCAAAAGACTCAGTTCGAGTCCCGATAATGTCTCCAGCCGAGTTCTTGGCCAAGTTCTGGTCCAAAGAGTCGATTTCGAACTGTAAGTACTCAGCTGGCTTCCCCAACCCAAATGGGTCGAACCCATAATCACCGACCAAGCTACCGTCGAGCCACTCCGGTGCTTGAGCTCCAGGGTACCACAGTGGGCGGTCGGAGGTTGGTTTGCGGGATTTCTTTGGGGCTGCTTTTTTGCGACCGAAACCGAACCGAGCTTGAACCCTACCGGAGTTGGAGTACACGTCAGGGAGGCGCGTGCCCATGAAGGAGGAGGTTGCGGCAGCGGCGGAGGCGGTCGTTGCCATGGTAATTTCAGTGATTGAGGTCGGAGTGCAGCGAAGAGTTGGAGGTCAAAGAGTAGAATATAGAAAGTGGTGAATATGACCGGTGAAGAGCTTCACTTGGTGTAGCTTTAATGGAAGCCCGATGGTTTATCCATGAAGACCAATGCTGTCCTTTGGATCAAGTGGCGTATCTATCTGACGGAAAAGAATCGGCCTTATCTCTGCCTTATCTGAATGTGGGGCCATGTCAGTGGAGAGATTTTTATGTGGTTGGAAGGGGACGTTCTTTCACTAGATTTGTTCATGTGGTAAAAGGATAAGCTCCATAAGTGGGGTGAGACTTCTAGGTTTAGCAAATAATGGCCCGGTCGGGTCGGGTCGGGTCGGGTCGGAAGTTAAACGGGCTCAAATTGAATGATGACAATCTAATCCGAAGATGATCTTGCAAGTTCTAATAATATCTATGAATGATGACAAAAATAATTAATTTTTCATTAAATTAACCTTAACGATGAGGATTACTATTGAGTCCCGGCCTGACCTAGTATGAAGTTAATGGGTCAGTCCAAGTTGATCGAATCTCAAATCTAACTTTTCTAAATAATCGAGCTTCGAACTAAGTTTAGGCTTAGGCTTGGACTGTCTGGCCCGAGACTGTAATTTTTTAAAAAATTTTTGACTAATTTGAGCTCAGGCGAGATTATCCAGGACTGGTAGGGCTTGGGCCCTGTTGCAGCTACTTAATAATGCAAATTATCTTTTCTTTCTCAAGGCCCAATGTTTTGTATGAACTGAAGCCCATAATTGAATGATCAAAGCCCAATGTTCAATGCCAAAAACTATAGCCACGTGTCAGATTGTGCGATGGGACACAAATATCTTTCTTGTCATTGACTGTACGAGATAAGTTATAGGCAATCATTAAGAGCACCCCAAAAATTGCTTTTTAATCCCAATTTTCAATTTAATTACCATAAACAAAAGTTAAATAAATTGTGAAAATAAAAAGAAACAGAGAAGTATGATTGGTTTTATTTATCTTTGTGATTTCCTATTTTCAGTAAAAAATTTGTTTAATTTGAATTTTTTAATAATTAAATAAATCATCTAAATAATATAAATTAATAACATGATTCATTTAAAATTCTAAAAATATTTTAAAATTTAATAATTACTTAGTAAATATATTTTAAACTTAAATTTTTTTAAAACACGTTTCCCAATTTCAAAATATTTTTTATTAAGTGAGCAACTATTTTGAAATTAAATATTTAATTCTAAATATAATAGCTTTATAATAATACAAATAAATATTTTTTAATAAAATATGACAAATTTATTATTGTTTGTTAAGTAAAATTCCATAAAAAATTTAAAAATTCATTTAGCTCAAAATTTATATATTATTTTATTATTAATAATTAAAATATATTAAAATATATTTAAAATAATATAATTAAATGAACCTTAATAAATTAGTGTTTTTTCTATATAATTTGGAGGATAAGGGTAAATACTCAAATAGTATAACAAGTGAGAAGGAAAATAGGATATTTTTGGATTTAAGGAAACTCCGTAGGCGGATCAAGCGGGCACACCTTTCTAAGAGCCCAATTAGCATATTACTTCACAAGCTGGCCAAGCGGGTGCATCACATCATTGAGGACTTAACTAGTTCTCCACTTACAGGTAAAATCTTAGCTGTCTTAGGCTTTTATAAAAGGGGCTAGCATAGAATCAAACTTGAAACTTAACCGAAATCAAGCTCCGCTCTCAACCATCAAGTCACACCCCTTGAAGGCATATATATATATATATATATATATATATATAATAACAATAATAATAATTAATTAATTATAATAGCAGGATCAAATATTCTATTTTGGTTATAGTGGTTTTATATATATATATATATATATGTAATAACAATTATTATTATTATTAATTACAATAACAAGATCAGATCTTCTGTTCTGATTATGATATTTTATCATATTTTATTAAATCTTATTCATACATTTATATAAGCCTTATATAAATATATGGATAAAATTTAATAAAATAAAATTAGAGTAGAATAACTAAAACAAAAAAAATTATTATATATAATAACATCACTAAAATATAAATATATGAATAAGTTTTAATATAACAAAACAGCTTAACAGAGATTGCAACGTCACTAAAATATTTCGAAGTTTAAAAGGTTCTAATAATATATTTTATTAGTCTTTTAACTTGTCGATAAGGCTTCATATGACCTAAAGTTTACCGGCTGAGACGGTCACTTTTACCGGGTTTGTGTCCCTCTAGGTTCGGTCTTACCCATTTCCCCTTTTGTTCTTCAACATTCTCTCTGTTTCCCTCTATCCCTTTGTGCTGATTCCCCTGTTTCGCTCTACTCTGTTTCTTATACAAGGGATCGCAGTTTTCGGAGGTACCCCTTTATTTGCTAAGATTTAATTATCTATAATTCTTTCTCTTTACTGATTTTGTTTCGTTTTGTAGCTGAAAGCTTCGGGTTTGATGAATTCTTCTTGATTTTTTTTTTCCATTTACTGGTTCTCTGTTTTGTTTTGTTCTTCGATGGCTCCTTCTTTGTTGGTTTTGTTTCCTCTTTTATGCTATGTAGCGTGGTGGGTTATTTGATAGATCGCTGTTTTCTTTGTTCTTGAGCTGTTTGCTTGATTTCCCACGAAAGTCCAGTTTTTTTTCTTTTTCAATCAGTGTCGAGTCCAAATTCTTCACGGAACGTGTAGTGAGTTGGTGTTCACAGTCTTTTCACTTAACCCGTGTGCCGAAATCTGTCTCTCTGACTCCGTTGTTGTCCTGGTTCGATGCTTTCAGTCTTAAGAATATATAGTTAAGCTCTTACTGAACTTTCATGGTTTTGTGTTCACTTACTGAAAATCTTACCTATAGAATCTATGGACAGTGTGAAGTAACTTCTGGTAAGCTAAGTGTTGTACACTTATATCGAACTGTTGCTCTTTTTGTCCTTTTCAAAATTACTTTTTGCGTTTGGCCTGATAAGGGTTTTTGTGACTTCGTACTTAGCAATCTGCTTTGCGTTGACTTTATGATTGGAGTCCTGGCTACAAGTTCTAAGCACATGTACTGTTGATTTTGGGTTAAGACTTTACACGTGGAAATGATGCAGAAAATTTCTCATTTTATCTAAATTTCTTGACTAGGGATCCTCAATCAACAATGAAGACAGCCAAGGGCAAGGGGACATTGAAGGTTTCAGGGGAAGTTTTGAAGCCTGCTGATGACAGGTTAGTTCATTGTTCTTTGGTTTACATGAGTGCTAAGTCTGGTTATGAGCTGAGTTGATCCTTTCAAAAGGGTATTCTTGAACAAAGATATTGGTTTTGTTGCTATTGCCATCAAAAAGGAATAGAATACGAAATGAATAGATACCTTGGCAGCGGGTAAACTCAACTACGGATTCTCTATCCCTTTGAGTGAACTCTATCGTGTCTAATCTTATAAACTTGAATTGAGGGTGCAGCCACCTTCAGATTACGGTACCTTTATTCTTTTCAGAAAGATCGGAAAAAGGAAGGCTGCGGCTGCGATCAATAAGAGTGCCAAGAGAAAGACTAACCAGGATAAAAAGGCCAAGAAAGATCCAAACAAACCAAAGCGGCCTCCTAGTGCCTTCTTTGTCTTCCTGTATGTACCTCTCTCTTTGATATTGGTCATGGTAGTCAGTTGTCTGTTGTTACTGGTATTGTAGAATATCTATATGTTCATGCCAAATAAAATTTTCAGGGAGGAATTTAGGCAGACATTCAAGAAGGAAAACCCAAATGTGTCATCTGTTGCAGCAGTAAGCAGTATTCTAGACTTGTCCTAGTGGCAGTCTCGATTTAGAATGTTGTGTCAAATACGAGATTGGTTTAGTTTAGCTTAATCTCTGTGTTTGATAACTGAAGGTTGGGAAAGCTGGAGGACAAAAGTGGAAGTCAATGTCACCTGATGTAAGTTTTAATCTTTATAAAGTTATTAAATGGAAGGCTTTTGGAACTTACGATCTAAACTTGCAAAGAAAGAATGATTTTATGAGTACTGGCAATCTGTTTAGCAGCTGATCTAGATCTAATCCTTGAAGCTTCTTTATAGCCAACTGTTGATGTTGGAAATGAGTGTTTACCTCCAACATATGTCTCTAAAGTGGTCATAGGAACGATTTGGTGGGTATTAGCTTATATTTGTCCAGCTCTGTGGTCCTTTTCCGATAACTCGAATTCTGCGACTTGGTTCTGCAGGAGAAGGCTCCATACGAAGCTAAAGCTGCAAAGAGGAAGGCTGAGTACGGGAAGCTCATGAATGCCTACAACAAGAAACAGGTACTCATTTTTACTTATTGAACTCAATAGAATCAACTGGACTAGAGTACAAGTGATTAACCAATTAGTCTTCTTTTCTGAGTGTTTTCAAACAAGTAGCTGAGATTATAAGTATACTATAGCTCCATTCTGTTGCAATTTCCACTCGTAGGTTTCATGACATAAGTCAAGAACCAGTAATAACAAACAAGCTCTTGTTTCTGGTCAGAAACTGGCTGTTTGAACCTAGTACATAACAGTTATACTTGAAATTTGGCTTGTCATAGTAGTTCTTGACTGGTTTTGTTAAAAGTTTTTTATGTTCTGATCCCACTTCTCGGGAAGGCTTTAACTGTTGTGTATACTAATGATCTATAGTTATCTAACATTTGCTTTAGAGATAATCGGTATTAAAGTATTCATCCTTTTGAGATTTTTTCAATCCAATGTCTAAGCTTTTAAAATTTTTAATTGAGTGACTAACCTTTTAAAGTTTAACAATTCAATTCAAAATGTTAGTTTATGCTGATGTAATTAATAGATGGATATTCACGTGGCATTTATTAAGCATATCACATCATCAAAAATCATCCTTTGACCTGATTTATACAAATTTTAAAAAATTAGTCACTAAATTGAAAACTTTAAAAAGTTTCAATGCTAAATTAGAAAATTTTTAAAAGATTAGACATTTTTTAATATGTTATACCTTTGCTTTAATATCCTCATGTCCAATTCTATACTCTAATGTTTTGGTTCACCTTCTACTAGGAAGTGGAGCAGGAGGAAGAGAAGGAAGTGGTGGAAGATGAACAAGAAGAGGAGGAAGAGGAAGAAGAGGAGGAGGAAGAAGAAGATGATGATGATGAAGAAGATGATGATTGAAGTTGGATGGTTTTCCTGATTTTGGATTGTATAGAAGGTGGTGATCTCTGAAGCAGGAAAGGGAAAAACATAATATATTGATGAGCAGCAGAAAACTTGTTGTCTCTTCCTGATGATGACTTTGGTTAGTCTCATTTATACAGGAACATGAACTATCAACTTCTCTGTGGACTCTATTTTCAGCTGTTAGTTGTGTGCTTTTGCATATTAGCAAGTTCCTGTGTCTCGTATTTCTACCCTTTTACAATTTCTGCATGTGAGATCTCTTAGATTTTGACTAATTCTATAAATTATAAATTATGGGCACAAAATCTTTTTTTCCTTTATAATTTTATTGTGTCTAATTTTATAAATTGGAGTAAAATTATAAGGATACGTTGCTATTTAAACTTAAATTTAAGCTTTGTAAAATTATTTAAAAAAATCATAATTTTAATTAAGAATTATATATATTAAATCATATTCATTAACTAAAAATATTTATATCTATTTAAGCTTATATAAAGTTATGAATATAATTTTAACCTGCCTCTCTCTTTAACCTGTATTATTATTTTATTGTCACATTTACACGTAAGTCTATTAAAAACAAGCCTTTTTATTATGTAAAAATAAAACTATGTATTATCAGACCTTCCTTTGAACTGGGTGTGACGATGATAAAATTATAAAAAAATTCATAATTGTAAATAAGAACATGTTTGTTAACATTAAAATTTTATAATAAAAATTTCTTATTCTAACATTTTAAGAATTATTTTTCACTTACTAACAAATGAATTTAATTTTAATTTCTTCTTTATATTCATTAAGCAATTTTCTTATATATCTATGAATTTTCTCATAAATCTAATCTAACTTTCTTGAAATTGGTTCAAGCTTAACCACTCCTTAAACCTCTCTAAACGTATTTTATTTGTAGTATTATGATGTACTTTAATAAATGATAAGCATTTTTATAATAATAAGTATTTTTTTCAACATTTTAGATCATAAATGATAACAAAGATGACAAAAGTTGTGGTTTAGGTCCAGATTAGACCTTTGATCCAAAGCTATCAATAAAACCCACGTGTATTGACAATTCCTAAAATGAACTGAACCAGAGGGAACTAGAATTTATGTACACAATCAAGCAAATTCTATATACCAAAATCTGGAACCTTGTCAATCTATCCTTGAAGGGACCTGGGATCCTGAGTAACAAGCATTGGACTAGGAACCAAGAGAGGTAACTTATCAATGTACATGAACAATCTCTTCAAGTTTTCCCTAGTGATTGAAGGCAGGTCAGAAATCTCATTGTTGCAGGTGTATAACCACAGGTCACCGGAGTTGACTCTTTTCAGACTGTCTCGACAGAAAGGGCAAGATTGAGACCTTGCAAGCCTGATTACATTTCAAAACGTTTCAATGTTTTCCAATTGACAACTAAAATTCAAGCAGAAATGGAGAACTCTTCAACTTGTTTAACTTTGAACAAGCTTGAAACTTTTCCTTATTAGCTGTTATGAATGTATGAAGAGATGAATTTCTTAACGCAATTAGATTTAGTGACAAAGAGTAAGATGGTCACAGGCTAAAGATCTAGCAAAGTATGAATTACATGTGCTGCAAGATTAGCTTACCAACTGCGATAGCATTTCATGCACATAGAATGAGTGCATTTTGGCAATACGACCTTGGTGTTAATCTCCAAGCAAATCCCACACTCTTCTTCTCTTTCCATATCAATTTCAGAGAGTTTTCCTTTGTCCATGTCAAGTTTCTTTCTGAACTTGGAACAAATTTCCCTCTGTTTCCTGTCTTCCACATCAGTAATTCCTCTTTGGAGTTGCATTAACGAGGGAAATATTACACCTGCCAAGAGGGTTTCTAAAGAGTTGAGAACTAGATCACTTACCAAACAAATTAGCAACATACCCGGAACTTACTCACCATAGAACTCTCTCAAGCTAGCTCTTCTCTCAAGAATGGACATGGTGGTCTTTCCATTTTCATAGGCCTGTGGTGCATTTTGAGAATTCATAAGTATTTATATTAGGATCAGGCTAAATATTTGCTACTTAAGCAGATTACCTTGTATATAAGAATCCTTAGGAATCCCAAGGCACCAGCTAGGTGACAGTCAGTCCACTGAACAAGAAAGAGGAAAAAATGAGCTGCAGGACTGTAGGACAATCTCATCTGGAGGCAGCCACCATCGTATTCAGTAGGATAGTCGGAAGCCCTGTGTCAGAACACGTAAAAGGTACGTTATTATCACAACCAAAGTGACTATTATACAATAAGAAATTGCAGAGAGAGATATCATGAACAGAATCTAATAACATCAGTTCTCATCTTCATGTCAAACAATATTCAGCTAGACCACATGGGATCTATGTCATAGGTGACTTGTCAGTGAAAAGGCAAACATGGTTTTGGTTCATTTGTTGTCTGTTGTGACTATTATACAATAAGAAATTGCAGAGAAAGATATCATGAACAGAATCTAATAACATCAGTTCTCATCTTCATGTCAAACAATATTCAGCTAGACCACATGGGATC
>JAOTAX010000156.1:56842-70129 GCA_025629825.1 Erythroxylum guanchezii | reverse complement strand
CAATGTACTTACTACCTTTAGTAAGCATCCACATCTTAACTCTAAACATCTCATGTTTACAGTTTCTGAGATCTACTACTTGACCACATCAAGAAGTTTGACATGTGCTAGTCTATCAGGATTAATGATGTCCAATCTCATTAATCCTATGACTAGGGATAATTTAGATACTAACATAATTACACATGATAGAAATCTCAGTAGTATGATCACATCATAATTTCCTTCATACTATGTCATATATCATAGACTTCATTAATTTGCTTTTAGATCAATATCAATTCATAATAATGAACACCAAATTAATGAAATATGCCTTTTTTATTATTGAAAATAAAGTTTGTACATAATTTTGTAAGGCGATTGCCTTTAGTGCATTAGTCTAACATTCCATAAGGCCTTTTAACTCCATAAGCTAGTCTTTTATCTTTTGTATTATATTAGCTTTTAGCTTTCCATCTTAACCCCTCAAATGGCTGTATCAATGCATCTCTAAAGTTTCATATAGAATTCTCATTAATAGGGAGCTAACAATCATATTTAAGGGAGCTAAGGGATTATAACATGGTGACATTTAATCACCTTGTATGTTTAGTCTTTACATGGAGGCCCTATAGCAAGGAATATTGAGAAAGAAAAAAGTCTTTAGATATCACTATAAATATGAACAAACCAAAATATTCAAAGGAGCTAAGGGATTGCAATAACCTTTTATCAGAGCTAATCCATATGATAACAAGGAATATTAAGAAAGAAAGAAGCTTCAAATATCAATATAATTATGAGTAAACCAAAAACCAAAATATTCATCCTCTCCTTTATAGATGACTTATTGTTAGTTTATGATGCAAATCAAGAATCAGTCTAAGTTTTTATACAATTCTTATAAGAATTTGAGAAGCTATCAAGCCTTACAATCAACATTCATCATAACCACTTTTATTTTTCCTTGAGATATCAAACAATAGCTAAGTATCTAGCCCAAAATAGGCTTTAAAAGTGATCAATTCCCTTTTAAATATCTTCCATTCACCACCAAAAGAATCTCCTCTATATATTGACAATCCCTATTTGATTCCATTCTAAAGAGGCTTAGATACGGAACAATAAGTTTTTATCTTATATAGGCAAGCTATAATTGATAACCTTCATTCTCAATAACTAACATATCTAATGGAGCTTAAACTTGCCTCTTCCTATAAACATTATTAATGTAATGGATAGAGTGCTCAAAAACTTCCTATAGAATAGTAAAGGAGATAAAACAACAAGGGTTAATTTCAAATGGGTAGATTTATTCCTACCTAAGGATAAGGGTGGCTTGAGAATCAAATATAAAAGGACATGAATAGGATGTTACTAACTAAAAGGATATGAAAACTCTATATAAATAAGGATACGTAGTGGGTTAAGTGAATGCATTTAGACTTCCTCAAGGGTGAGAACTTTTAGAATATCAAGTCTAAAGTCAACACTTATCAGAATCTTAGACATATATTGAATATAAGGGAGCACTTAAAACTTTCTTCAAGTGCAGAATTGGTAATGGAAAGAATACATGGTTTTGGTTCAACAATTGGGATAAATTTAGACCATTGCAAAAGCTACCATAATATTTCTCATTAAAGACTATTATACTAAACATTGCTAGGGTTAAAGAATACTTGATTTTTCTCTAACAATTGGCATCAATTTAGACCCCTGTACCAGCTCTAGAATACTATTCTTTAAAGAATATTCTACCAAATAGTATTAGAGTTGAGGTAGTGACTAAAGGAGGGTCCTAGGGTTGGCCAATTTATCATTCAAATGATTCTTAACTATCATCCAAAACTTACTTGCTTATAATATAGTTTGAATACACCTTTATATGGCTAAGGCACCACTCCTCATCATTGACTAATTAATCTGACACGGAAGCTCTAAAATATACTCATTAATTAGTGCCATGGATTAACCTATTTTAGTTTTCAAAAAATCTTCCTAAAATTTCTTTTATACCCTATTTATCAATCCAAAGGAGATTAAGAACCAAAGAAAATTTTAGCTATAGCTTAATAAAGAACCATCTCTACTTTCTATTACAATCAAGAAAATGAAAACGTAGACCATATATTCTTTAACTACCAATTTTCCTCAAGATTATGAGGTAAGATCTTAGCTTTATCTAACCAATCCTGGGCAGTGATGATGGAATATCATTATGACTTGTGTTTACAATTAAAAAGGTTCCAAAAAAGAAGATTTAAAAGCCTATGGAATAACTTTTAGTTGCTTGGAAGGAAACCATCATTTATTTGGAACTCTCCAAGACTTGCTTATTTTCATTTTCATTTATGTTTTTTATTTTATTTGTAATATTAGTAAAAAAAATGTTTTTTTTTGAGTTTTGGGTTTTGCTTTTTTCCTATTATCAAAATTTATGAAAATTACAAAAATTGATATTTTAATTTAAAATAATGAATAATTTAATTTAATATTATATTTAATTAATAAAATAATTATTAATGAAAATTAATTTTATTAATAATTCATTCAATTTTCTAATTAAATTAAACAAAACCAATTTCATGATTATTAATAAATATAATTAAATTTAAAATATCTTCAAAATATATAAATTTCAAATAAAATTTTTATTTAATAATTAAACATAATTAATAATTTTTTAATAAGTAATAAATATTAAATAATTTTTTTATTTTATTTTAGTATCTTATATAATATATATTAATAGATTATCAATAAAAATAAAATAATTTTTGTTGATAATTTCTTAATATATATTATATAAGTGATTAAAAATAATTTACCTTTAAGTTTTATTTAATATGTAATTATAATAAGGAATATAGATATAACTACATTTATATATGTAATTGTCATCAATAATATAGATATAACTATATTTATATTAACAACCAAACGTTTTTTTTTAATTTTTATTTAAAAGAGAAAACGAAGACTAAAACTAAAAACTATAACGAGATGAATACTAATTTTTTATATGACAAATCTATTAAATTAGAGAAATAATAATAACAAAAGATTCGGTTGATAAATTAAGTCTTGCTATCAGTGTATTTATACTTTCTTAAAGCTTGCATACACTAATAGCAAGACTTAATTAATTCATTTTAATTTAAATAAAAAAAGAATTTAAAAAGATATTCTTACAAATTGTAAATGGATAGATTAATTCTGATTCTGACTAATTAGCTATCATAATAAATAAGTTTTAAAAAATATTCCATTAATCTTTAATGATAAAGTGATGAATTTGATGCGTTTATTTTTATAAAACATAAAAGATTATTGCTCGATTTATAAAATTATTACAAAAATGGACAAGACCATAGAAATGTTAAGAATCATAAGCTGAGTTAGATTGGCCAACTGAAAGCTCAAAGATAATACGCTCAAGGTTATATTGTTAATAAATAATTACATGCTGGCTTTATCATTAAGGACGCGGCCCAAATCTTTCCTTCATTACGTTACCTAAACAACAACTGTTATTATTGCATTTTTCTAATTTTGTTTGATAGACGCTAAACAAATAAATGAGTAGACAAAGAAAGTATAACGCACACCATCACCATAAGTAGACTGCAAGATGAGATGACCACACCCAAGCGAATCTCGCAAAATGGACCCATCCGTCATTGTGCGCTGTGTGGTTTCTGTTACTTTTTACGAGTGCAGTGAATCATTGAGGAAGCAAAAAAACACACGACACGCTCAACCTGCTTCTTCTTCTTCTTTCTGACTAACTGCAGAGAGCTTTCTGTATTCGGTAGCCCAAATATTGTCATCTTCATCGTTGTCGGCTGTTGTATGTTTTTTTCTTACCCCTTTCTATTCACAGTTACATGTTTTCGGTTTCCTTTTGTGAATTTCTTTGTTTGGTCTTATTCCTACCCGTTTAACGATTAGATCTATGCCAGTTTTAGCTTAAACTATACTGATTTAGCTATTCAAGTTATCAATCTTCAAAGTTTTATCTTCGTAAATCACCATCATCTGTCTCTGCATGCAGCTTTATTGCTGTGTTTCACATGTAGAATCGCGTCGTTTTGGAGCTCCTTGGCGGCTCTTATGAAATTTTCTCCTTTTCTGTGTTCCAATATGGAGGGAAAGCTGTCAAACTTTACTTCCTAAAATCAGAAACCAATTTCTGCTTTCAGTTTTATAAGTTGAACTTTCTGTGTCTTAGAAGCATTTGGGCGTGATGAGATTTGGATGTCATCTACTTGTTGATCATTTTTACCCTACCCATCCAAATCAGGATTATGGTTCACCTTTTAGTAAAATTAAATGATATTTTTTAAATCAGTAACATTTTTGTTTATCTAATTCTGGTATTTTTCTAATTAAAATATCCGAAAGTGCGATGAAGCTACCAGTTCTCTAGACAGCTTATAGCGCGCCCCACTTTTATTGGAGGTTTATTTGCACTCATTGTCTGAATCCCTTGTCTATCGGGCCTTCCTTTGGGTGGCTGATTATCGCTGATTTGTTGGAACTTGGTGCCCAAAAATTTAATACCCTGTTATCTTTCACTCAAGTTTCGCAAAAGCAAACTTGTTAAGGCTAGTATCTACATATGTATTTGATTAATACAGGGTTAATGGGTACTATGCATTAGCTTCTTGATATATTTTCAATGGCATGTCTTTGGTTTGTTGGTATTGTGCTGTGTCCTATTCGGTTGTTACCCTTTTTTCTCGCCAGTTTTTCACTTCTCTGTTGTACCTCTGGTTTTTATGGCATTGATGAATCTTTATTTCTTGTTCGCTTATAACATTAAAAAGGCCACTATTAGCTGCCTCTATCGCATCACTGAATATCTTGCCAAGTTCAGTTATTTCAATTATTTTGCTTTCTTTCGCTCCAACTTTGTTATCATTTTCTGTGGCTACAGCTCCTGAAGTGCGAAGCATGAGAATGGCTGAATAATGACTGGCTGGGTGTAGATTAGCAAAACCATCCTTTTCTCGAGCTGAAATCAGTTGATCTACTAATGCCGGATCAAATGGGAATTTTTGAAGAAATGGGATTTTGTGGCAACTTTGACATGATCTCCGCTTCTCTTGGTCAAGGAGAGCTGGCTCCAGAACCTGAACAATTTGCAACAATGGAGGAGGATTACATTGATGAAGAGATGGATATTTATGAACTTGAGAGGCGGATGTGGAGAGACAGAATGCTTTTAAGAAGGCTTAAAGAACAGAATAAGAGTAAGGAAGGTGTTGATAATGCAAAGCAGCATCAGTCTCAGGAGCAAGCTCGGAGGAAGAAGATGTCAAGGGCACAAGATGGCATCTTAAAATATATGCTGAAGATGATGGAAGTTTGCAAAGCTCAAGGTTTTGTATATGGGATCATTCTTGAGAATGGGAAGCCAGTGACCGGAGCATCGGACAATCTTCGGGCTTGGTGGAAGGAAAAGGTCAGATTTGATCGAAACGGACCTGCTGCAATTGCCAAGTATCAAGCAGATCATTCTATCCTTGGAAAGACTGATGAATGTGGTGTGATGGCATCTACACCTCACACTTTGCAAGAGCTCCAAGATACAACTCTTGGCTCACTTCTATCAGCTTTGATGCAGCATTGTGATCCACCTCAGAGGCGTTTCCCATTGGAAAAGGGCGTTCCTCCGCCATGGTGGCCCACAGGTACCGAGGAATGGTGGCCTCAACTGGGTCTGCACAAAGATCAGGGTCCTCCTCCGTACAAGAAGCCTCATGATCTGAATAAAGCTAGGAAGGTCAGTGTTCTAACAGCAGTTATTAAACACATGTCCCCTGACATTGCCAAGATCCGCAAGCTTGTCCGTCAGTCTAAATGCTTGCAGGATAAGATGACTGCCAAAGAGAGCGCCACTTGGTTGGCAATAATTAATCAGGAAGAAGCATTGTCCAGAAAACTATATCCAGATAGTTGTCAGCCTGTGTCTAATGGTGAAAGTGGCTGTTTCATCATTGGTGATGCCAGTGATTATGACGTTGACATGGTGGATGATGAACCAACTCCTGAAGTAGAAGAGCATATGAAAGCTCGTAACATCGATATCTTTGATATGGGTGCAGCAGCTGTACAAAATGATAGATTGATGGTGGCACCAATGGCTTCACATATCAAGGGAGAAGTTGTTGAAACAAACTCGGATTTCATAAAGAAACGGAAGCAGATAGCTAATGAGCCACATATGATGGATCATAAGTTCTACACTTGTGAGTTCCCGCAATGCCCCCACAGTGACTATCGGCTGGGGTTTCTGGACAGGATTGCAAGAAATAATCATCAAAGGAACTGTCATTATAGAACTGGTAGTTCTCAAGGTTTTGGATTGTCAAATTTCCAAATTAATGAGGACAAACCAGCAATCTGTTCTCTACCATTTTCTCAAGCTAGGCAAGCAACTCAATCAGTGGACCAGACAGCTGGAATCAATCTTTCGGGTCTTGGACTTCCAGACGATGGGCAAAAAATGATATCTGATCTCATCTCCCTTTATGATACAAATGTGGAGCAAGACAAGAACTTGAACCCTGGGACTGTTAATGTTATCGGAGATGAAAATCAGAAGAAGTTTAAATTTCAGGTGGATGACAGCTTCTATGGGCTACTTGGAAACAACACGAGCAATGAAACTAACATACCAATTAAGAGAACAGTGTTTCCATCAAGTGATGTTCGCTTTGATCTAGGATTTGAAGCCAACATTAACGACAGTTTTACCGACTTTAGATATTTCAGTCCGGCATCAGTTGAGAGTTCAGTGGATCCAGTTCCAAAGCATGATACGTCATTGTGGTACCCCTGATAAAAGAAAAATAATTATGTCAAACATCTCTATGTTTCTTTTGGTCTCTGATACGTACAGGTGCAAAGGCGGTGTACACTCTGGGAAGTAGATAACTATTGACAGGTATAATAGATGTCTTGAGTGTATGCTTTGGAATCTCATCTTGATCTATAGGGGAGGATGTGTATTAAATAAAAGACTTAGCCTTCTGCATTTACATTTCCTCATCATGTATCTGAAGTGCATGTAGTATTGTTGTATCAATATATGTTAGCTTCTTAAATCTTCTACTTTCTTGATGCTTAAAAACATTTTCTTTTTTCCTTGAAAATAATTCTACGCTCTATAATTTGCGAGTAACAAATTGACACTCATTGTTTGATGTTAAAGGAAACAATCATAAGATGAATAGTCCTTTAGTTATATTCTGGAGGTCACATCCATCTGATATTGTTGGTTCACCACCTATCAGATTGAGGCCTGGAGAAAACAGAAATGTTCTAGCACTTTTTTTTGTCCTAGGTTGTCTTTTGTTTCGTATCGGTTGCACCAGGTGCGCAAATTCAGCTGGCCCCCATTATGGTTTGGGGGAAAGAAAAATTGAATCAGATTAAAAGGTATATATTATTTTAATTCAAGGAATTCTTTATCTTTCATAGTTCTATGTGTTGATAACTTATGAAGACTTAATTAAGGTCTCGTGTCAACAGAGACCAACATTGGCTAAATATGGTAAATTCTAGAGGCCAATAGGTGAGATTTGCAATAAATGAGGTTATACTGAGCTTACGGGACTAGAAATAGGAAAATCAACTAAGAAATCAGGAAATAGGGAGGGAGTAGAAATAAATCCTGATGATTTTATCCAATTGAGCAATCAGGAGACAGAAGCAATGGCTATCTCAAGTTTAGTTGCTAACTCCATGGATAAATCATGATGATTTTATCCATGGAGGAGTTTTTTGCTTATTCACCTCCTCTTGACCAGAAATTAAAGAAGCATAAGGAAGCAGAGATAAGACTTGAAGATTGTAGACAATTAAGTAATCAGGAGACGAGCAATAGATAGGTTCAGTCGTTGCTGGCATTTTGAAGTCCATAAAGATTAGTCCCCAATTACTAAAACCCCCAAAGATCAAGGTCAAGAGGAACAAGTGGTAGAATGTTTAGTTTTACAGGGTTTAAGGAGGACACAAGAACAAGTTCAAGAAGGAAGAATAAAGAAAAAGGTTGAAGGAGTCTTATTCATTCCTAATGTCCATCCTCACATGGAATGTAAGGGCATTAACTGCCCAAGAAACAATAGATGCTAAGGAATTACTTATTGGAAATAAAGCCTTAATAAGTCTTTTGGAAACAAAACTAGAGGAAGATAAGTGCAAGAAGTTACATTTATTGGAGAATCATCAGAATATCATCACTAATAATCAATTACACCACCATGATAGTATAGTCATTGCATTTGACTCAAACATAATTGAAGTTTCTCCGCCGGAATCCTCAAATCAGGTTATACATCTCTCAGTGCTCTAGTTCATAAAAAGCTTAATTTTTTTAATTACCTTTATCTATGGATCCAATTATGTATTTCAAATGAATGTGCTTTAGGCAAAGCTATAGAGGTTCCACTCTATTGATTCTTCTTGGCTAATCCTAGGAGATTTTAATGACTTATTGCATAGTTTAAAAGTAGCTAGGAATATATGCTTGATTAACTTTAGTAAAGACTTTAGGTAAGCAAATTAAAGTTACAGACTTAAAGTTTGAGGGTTATTTATACATATGGAGCAACAAAGAAAGTAGAAATTGGCATATAAAAAATATGTAGAGCTCTTATTGATAAGGCAAGTTTAGTAAAGCTCTTAGAGAGTAATGCTATCTTTAGCAATCTATTATTCCCAGACTGTTATCCAATACTCATCCATAATTTCACTCGAAGGCAACCAAGAAAATCTCCTTTTAGTTTTAATAATTATTTGATAGAGGTTAAAGGATTCGAAGAAGCTATTATCATTGGTCTTTCCTCAACTTTTCATTGTCACAAAGCTTACATCTATATGAGAAAGTTATAAATAGTGAAACAGGATCTCAATTAGCTAAACCAGGCAAGAATATACAATATTCAACTATAGTTGACCTTAGCTAACCTAAAGCTTTACTTAAACCCTGGCGATCCTCTAAAGAAAATGGAAGAGAAAATGGCATTACTTAAATTCATTAAAGCCCTAAAAATTCATAACTCCTTACTTAAACAAAAACAAAGGATTTAATAGTTGAAAGGAGGCAAAAACTCCTCTTTCTTCCAAAAATCTATTTTTATAAGAAGGAACATTGATAAAATAACTTCATTTATTAAATATAATAAAGGTTGACTTGATAAAATAACTTCATTTATTAAATATAATAAAGGTTTAGCTCAATCATAAAAGGAGATGAATCAAAAAGCATATGAATACTCCTTAACACTAGAGACTCTTTAGTTAACTTGCTTAAATCATTTATAATTGAACAAATTATAGAAGAGAAATCAAACTCTCTTATTCATCATTTAAATGATGAGGATATTAAGGAATTATTTTTTAAGCTTAATCCAGGTAAGTCCTTTGACCCAAATGGATCAAATGCTCTTTTCTAAAA
This sequence comes from Erythroxylum guanchezii, assembly GCA_025629825.1. Lineage (NCBI taxonomy): Eukaryota > Viridiplantae > Streptophyta > Magnoliopsida > Malpighiales > Erythroxylaceae > Erythroxylum > Erythroxylum guanchezii. The sequence continues at coordinate 60,678 of JAOTAX010000156.1, read as the reverse complement.
AAATCTTGGTACCAAAGATGTTGTATTGATATGTTTTAGAATAGCAAAATGTTAAAGAGAATTAACAAAATTTTCATTTACCTTATTCCTCAAATGAAAAATCCAAGCGCCCTTAAAGTTTTCATATCTAATATATATTACAAAACTCTTCATAAGATTATTTGCCTAACTTATTACTTCAAAACTTAAGTCTATTCTAAAACTTCTCATTAGTGGATTCCAAGGAGCCTTTTATTATAGGAAGATTGATTGGAGACAATATACCTTTGGATCAAGAATTGTTTAAAGGTTATGGTAGGGAAACTTCAATAAAAATTATGCAATCAATGAATATTTTCACAAAGCTTTTTGACTCAATTCATTGAAACTACATTTTTCACTTACTAAAGTATTTGGATTCCTAAAAATCTTCATCAACTAGATTAATTAATGCTCTTCCACCACTATTATGTAATCTTAGTTAATGGTGAACCTGCCAACTTGTTTAGGGGAAAAAGGTTAAGTTGATCCTATCTCACTTTACCTATTCATTCTATGTATGGATTCATTTAACAAGTTGATAGACCATTCAATTAGGTAAGACAACTTCAAATTCCACTCTACATGCAAAGATGACTTGCTCCTTCTCTTAAGAGTTGAGGACCAATCCACATGTATACTTATGTCTACTTTCCAAACTTTCAAATTGCTCTCCGGATTAACCATCAATAGAAGTAAGAGTTACCTAATAGTCTCTGCATGTGAAAAATACATAGATTCCTACTTAACCTCAATCTCAAATATGCAGCTCAAGGATCCTCCATTTACCTCTTTAGGATTACCAATCACAACTAGAAGGTTAACCTTCACGGAGTGCTCATCTTTACTGGATAAAATTTAGAGGAGAATAAGCAACTAGTGCAATAGAGGAGAATAAGCAATTAGTGCAATATATCTATCTCATTTATTGGAAGGGTTGACTAACTCCATTCTTTATTCCCTACAAACCTACTAGTCCTCATATATATTTCTCTCTAAAGGGCCAATTAAAACTATAAAGAAGATGTTAAAGAGCTTCCTATGGCCTGGTGACTTGAATAAGAAGTAATTTCCCAAAATCAAATGGTCAGATGTTTCTTTACCAAGGAAAGTAGGTGGTCTAGGCTTTATTCCATTATCTTTATCTAAAAAATCATTATAAGAAGAAGAAGTTGGAGTATTATCACTAACAAAGAGGCTCTTTAGGTCTTATAGAAATATATTTACTTTCTAAAAGGTAGGATCATATATAAAGTTTACAACAAAATCACTACCTCCTAGTTTGTAACACAATTACTTAAAATGAGGGAGCTATTATATTAAAACATTACTTGCATGACTGAAAAGGAAAAAATGTATCCTTATAGTTTGATAAATGGAGTAAGTCAGGTCCTTTAGTCAACACCAACTTACTTCTAACTCTAAAACATATATTCCCTAAATCCTTGTATATAAAGGTGCTTAATAAATAGGAGAGATTGGGTTAATAATTCATATTCATGAAGCTCATCCTAGATTAGAGGCCTAGATGAAGTAAGGAAGACTCTTATCATCGGTTAAAGGATTCTTCCAAAAGGTTCACCAATGCCGCTTGTATTTATACTTTAACTATATAAAATAGCATGGTATGGAAATATTTAGTGCAATAATGCTCTCGTTAAAGTCTCTTTCCTTATATGGTTTGTTTATAAGAAAAAATTGGGAACTTCAAATAGATTGAGTTTCCTTACCTCTTCCTAGCTATATTGTCTCTATAATGAAACATGCATTCATGTGGAACAAAATACAATCTTTTTGCTAAGTTATAGAAACTAGCCTCTTTTACACATTAATATTTTTAGAAAACTAGAACAAGGAAGGAGAATGTCTAGTGGTGATAAAAAAATCTATATCATTGCATTTGGCAACACTATGTACTCTATCTAGAAGAAAAGGAATTTTAAGTTATTCTAGGGAAGAGAAAAAACTAGGGACCAAGTGAAACTTAGCTAATCTCATGGATTAGGGAACAATTGCTGGTGAACTAACTTTATACTATATACATACTTGAAATAGCTTCCTCTTTGAAACTTTAGAAACATTGAATTACCAATAAACAAATTAAGCAGTGTCCTTACTCTAATCAACCAATAATTGTCAAAGTGGCCAATCTAATACCTTTAAAGATAGATCTCCTCACTAGAGTATAAGATTGATTCTCGTACTTAAGTTTTTGTCTACATGTTGATTCTTGTACTTAAGTTTTTATCTACATGTATACCATTATATTATAACTTGGCTTCACTTGTAAATTTTTAAGCTTGTAAAGCTCTGTTTCTATTTCTAAAATTTATTCTTTCTTTAATTTCCAAAATAATTCTTTTATCCTTTTTACTTTTTGCGACTAGTAGGAGATGACCATATATATATATATATACTTTTTAGTTTTTCAAGCTTGTTCTACTTATTTTGTTTGGCATGTAAGATTTCCATATTAATTAAATTTAATTTAAATATAACTACATAAATAAGAATTATTTAAAAAATCAGGAAAAGTTAAAAAAAAAGAGTTGGAGAGAATTAGACCATTGGCCTAGTTTTCTCCTCCTTCTCACTACACTCGAGCCTCCTATGACGGTCTTAGACTTTCTCATTAACCATTCTTGCTTCATCTTTATTGTTTACATACTGTACTTGATTTCCCTTTTCTATTTTTGCCCTCATCTTTCTATTTCTTTCAGCACTAACCAGTCTAAATCAGGTTCTTTTCCTTTAAAGTAACTTAACCTTCATTTTGATTTCTTACTTTGTCTCAACTTCTGACAGTTTATCGTTAGAGGGAAAATATTAATCGAAACTATGGCTATCCCACAAATGGTGCATGCTCTTCCATCCCAAGCTACCTGAACCTAGTAACCCTATCATGTATAAGATAAACCTATTTTCTTAAAGAATATTGATCCTTGCAGGGCTTGAGTTACCTATTTGAGTCAATTTCCTCCGCATTCCTTTAGAATACTGGTCCTTGGAGGGCCTGAGTTACCTTGCTAACTACTTAGGTACACCACTTGCATTAGATGATAACACATCAAATCTCAAAAGTGTGGGATTTGTAAGAGTTTGTATTGAAGTTTATGAAAAAAGGGAATTGCCTTACCTTACCAATAATGAAGCTCAATGACAATGGGGATTTGGTTGAAGACATAGTGAGGTTACTATATACATGGAGGCATCAAATGAAAAATACCATCAAAATTTGGATGCCTAAGAAGATTGAAGCAAAAAATTCAAATACAAGGGTGGAGGAAACCATTTAGTAAGAACAAAATAGCTCTAATGCTACCAGAATCAACAATGCTGAAAATTATGAACAAATCACAATAGAAACGGATTTATGGAGAAGAACTTGACTCACAATTCACCTACAAAGTAACCTATAACCATGGAGATTACTCTACCTGAAGAGTAACTTGTAAGGAATAAGGTAACTGAACCAATATGTAGTAATGAGGAGCCTATGGAGAACTTGACAGATGAAACTAAAATAAATGAGCATGATCCTAAAGCAAAGTGCCAGCTTGAGGAATGGATGGATCCAGGGATTAGCAATCATAAATTAAAGAAGAGGAAAACCAAATCCAAAAACTCTTAATGTTGTGCATTATATGGAATGTTTGAGGAATTAATTATCTAAACAAACAACTTGCTCTAGGGGACTTCTTGACAACTAGAAAACCTTAATTTGTTGGTCTCATTGAGACTAAAATAAAGAAAGATAATTTCTTTAAAGGTCTCAAATTATTGCATGCAGATTGGACCTCTTTAAGTAACCATTCCAA
>JAOTAX010000156.1:45098-55332 GCA_025629825.1 Erythroxylum guanchezii | reverse complement strand
AAGAAATCATACTATATTTCCTCATTTAATTCCATTTAAATAAATCAAATCTCCAAGAAAAGTTCGGGGTCCAACAAGAATTTTCAAAGTACAAAAGGGTATTCTTAAGACATAAGAGCATATAAGATTTTCATCTCATAGAGGAAATTTCTTTTGTAATTTAACATCAAGTGAGAAATGAAGATCGATAATAATACACGGCACAATTAAATAATAATGGACTGAATTGAGAATAGACATGTAGTTTGGAGACTCAATTTGAGTTGTGGTTACTGGTCGATATAGAAGTGTATTTTTATTGCAGAGGGGCCCTTATTTCAAAAGGGGGATGTCCATTTTACAGGAAAAATTCTGCCGAATTTTCAATGTAAAATGTGACATAACCGTTTTTTAATTAAAACAAGAGCAGATGGAGCGGATGGCTAAGATGAGAGAGGAGATAAAGCAGATGGCTAAGATGAGAGAGCAGATGGAGCAGATGGCTAAGATGAGAGAGCAACTGGAGCAGATGGCTCAGCTGAGACAGGAGATGGAACAGTTGAAGGGGAGACTTAGCAGCTTAAAGCACCCGTGATCACCACGACATTAGCTTGTCCTAGTCATTTGCTTTCAATTACAAAAATAAGTATGTACACTGTAATGTTTTTATTATCAATTAAAATAATTTTAACTTTATATCATCAATTAATTTTCTGATTAAACAAATTATGTATATGTACAAATTAATTTATTATGCACAGATAATTGTTAACTCTTAAAATTATGCATTTATCACAAGATCATGAAACCGGAATTTTTTAAAAAAATTTCTTACTTCTAATTGCTGATGGAATATAAAATACCGTTAAAATATCAATGTATTTTAACAACGGAAGTTCTAACACCGTCGGTAAATTAGATTCGTTTTGTGACGGTATTATTTATTCCGTCGGTAAATATGCATACTTTTGCGATTTTATTGACTCGGTTTACTGACAGAAACCAGCCCACCGATAAATTAGATTTATTTTTACGACAGTATTACATATTCCATCGTTAAATATGAAAAATTTTCCATTACATTAACTTTCGTTTATCAACAGAAAGTCGTCCGTTGGTAAATTTTTCCGACAGTTACGTCGTTTACGTTTTCCTTCGGTACATTATACCAACAGAACATCATCAGTTGGTAAATTACCGATGGAAACACAAATTAACGTCCGTCGTTAAAGTTACCTACGACCTTTTTAACAACACCTTTGTCCGTCGTTGATTTCCGCCGGTAATTTATTTTATCGAAGGAATTCTGCCGTTTACTGACAGTTTGTTCCGTAGGTAAACGACTTATTTCTTGTAGTGTTATGAAACGACGTCATTTTACTCTAGGTAAAATGACATCGTAAAATGACATCGTTCAACACCTCTCTTGTCTCTTCCTATGTTATTTATTCTCTTCTCTTCTTTGACATTGTAGATTAATCTACAGTGCAGCCAATTGAAGCCTAAAGATGTTCCTCTCCATCCTGCATCTCTGTTTGCTGCTCGACCCTTACTTCCTTTGCCCTTGCTTCCTTCCTCTTCCCTCACATTCAATCTCCACTCTTTAGAACAACTACTTCACTCGCCTTTATTGCGTTATGTATTTCATTTTATGGTTTTCCTCAATTAATCTCATGTATTTTTGGCAAGTATTACAACCAGGGGTGTGCATATACCTATTTGATATACAACTATTAATTATTTGTGAACTCTTCAAATATCTATGTTAATCGTGTTTTGGTTTATTTTTTTAATTCTTTATTTGGTATCAATCTTTTGAGTCTTAATATTGTTGTTGTTATTGCATTTTATGAGTATACGAGAGGTTTCACTCTAATAGCCTATTATGCTTTCCTTAAAAAAAATCAATGTCAACTTGTCCATTTTAAGCTCTTTAGCCAATCTTAATACTTGCTTGGGTCATATAGAAATTATCATTTACTTATACAAGTTCTTGTTTTGGACGTAATTAATTAAAGTATATATGTTATTAATTTCAATTTTGTTATCTTTTTAATAAATCTAATATATAGTTAATGACTAATATTTTGTTTTTAATACAATATACCTATATGTCAAAAATTTATTCAATGCATCCCTATAACGAGAGCATCCTTCATCCATATTCATTGATCTGTAAAACTTTTCTTTAAGATGATTGCTAATTACAATTTTTTGCTTTTTTGGAGGAATTCTTAACAATTATTTGCTTATGAACAAAAGTAAAAAAAATGATGTTTTTCATAGAGATATTTTATAAATGGAAGATTCACAGGTAGAGAAAATCTTGTTATTTGATTTCAATTTTAGTAGTGCAACTTTTGAAATTGAGATAAATCTTTTCATTCTCATTGTAAAAAGATATAAATGAACTTGATCTTGAATTGAATTCTAACAAGAATGTAACATCTCAATAATTGAGAAAAATGTAGTTATCCTACAAGGAAATTAAAAGGGAGGTTTAGCGGAGGGTGTTAACCAATTTATCCATTTTTTTATGGTTTCACCATTACTACGCTTAAAGAAAGTTAAAAGGGAGGTTTATTGCTAAAGTGTTCTGCTAATTACTATGACCCATATAATTAAATACAATTTGACTATGTGAAGTTTTATGTGAAGCTTCAATATGTTGTATGTTATGCTAATTTATGATAACCAATTTATGTTGTTTATCAAACTTCTTTGCTCTTGGTTTATTTTAATCAGTATAAAGTATTATTCATTACCATTTCAAATTAATCAATTTGTATATGAGGTTCTACATTTTGCATGATTAATGATGTTCTAATGTACTAAAGTATCTTGAAGAATAACTAACTGATGTTTTCATGCTCATATATGTTAATTGTTTTAGATGGATGAGCATATTCTTTCAGTGGAGGGTTCTAATCCGATACCAAAAATATACCTACAAATAGTTCTAATTCGGTACCAAGTAAAGAAATGATTTTGGTTGAAGGAGTAGTAACGTGCACCACGGAATTGAAAGACTGAAAAGTTCAGATTCAAGGAAACAAGAAGATGGTAGATTCGAATTAACCTAAAATTAAATCTGATAAGCAGGTTTCAAATTTACCTACTAGACCTCACAAAGAACTTGTCTCGGGCAACCTAGATAAGAGTAAAGAACAAACCAAGAAAGATGTTTAGGATCAAAATCACGCCACAATCTGATCAGTTGATAAGTGATGTTCAATTCCTAAGTTGAAAAGAACAAGAGGATTTTCTTCTCTCAAGATGGCCGACGGCTCACAGAAAATAATATGATCAAAATTTGTCCTCTAAAAATCCTAAAACATAAGTATTTATACCTAGGCTTAATGCTAAAAGACTTGGGCTTAAAATACATGGAAGCCCAAAATATAATTATAACTTAAAATAAGTCCAAAATAGAATAATAAAACACGTCTAGGTCTGGCCTAACGTGCTCCCAAGTTTGATAATGATGCGCAGCCCAATACAATGATCTTCAAGTCCCAAGTGAGTCCAATCTAAGGATTTGAGACAAATGAATCAAATTGGGCTGTGATTCAGATAGCTCTCCTCCAATAAGCTTGGTGCACTCCATTCTCTCCACAAATTGGCCCACATATGCATAGAGAGCCTCCTTGAGTCTCTCGGTCCTAGCTTTGGACATAGATCCAACTGGAATGACAAGTTCGCCCCCATGCCATCTCCATAGTGATCCTTGCTCTTGCTCACATCAAGTAGGTTCATTGAGACATGATCTTTGAAATCACTTCATCAAGCCTAGATTAACAAATAGAGTAAAAAAGGTTGAATATAAGTATTGTCATAAGATGTCGATCGAGAGTTCTAATATTGAAACCTCTCATTTGAAGAGATACATCGAGTTATGTAACAAAAAAAAAAAAAGATTGCATCAGAAGCTCAAACATTTTCTTAACCTCAACCTAATAAAAAGGAAAAGTGAAATGACTACCATAAGTAATGATTACAAAAATTGATCTCTCAACCTAGACAGTTTACCTAACCGTTAAATGGATATGAAGTAACCTATTAGCAGCCATAAAACATCCAAGTTCTCTCTCTAAATGTCATGTTAGCTTCATGTGTGAAGTGTTTTCAAGGCTACCCACTCTCGTGGTATATCCAAACTGATTTCCTAACTCCAGTTCTCAATGTAAGCAAGGATTATAAATTTCATACCTCATAAGCATTAAAGCAAACCATACATTAAACCAAAGTGAGTTTTTACATAATTATGGTAGGAACAACCCCAAAATCTACTTAGAAATCCATTACAATCATCAATAAAATCCTCAAAAAAAAGTCCATACATCTTCTTCATACAATAACTAAACAAAAACAAACGAGAGAAGGCAGAATAAAGGGCTTATGTGTTGAAGAACAAATCTAAAACTTGGTGTGGCAGCTTTGAGATCTCTTGAAATCCACCAAAAATGGTGTTTATCTTCGTCCTTTTGTGTGTTGCACAACCCTCTTTTCTCTCTAGGGTTTAAAATGGAGTTTTTATACCCCTTTGAGTGCTTAAACCGACTTAGGATGGCTATGAAGCAAGCTAGAATTGATACAAGTAAATTGATAATCAACACAAACAAGGTCCAAAACCTGCTCAAATATTGACATACTATAAGTCCCCAAATTGTACCTTAGTTGGAATGTTATGTTCGTGAAAGTACATGTATGATAGGTGTTAAAAATTGTGAGATGATTGAGAATTGCATATGAATTGAATTTTGGTTTAATGGATCATAGTTAGTGATTTGGAAGTAATTGATACCATTAGAAAATTGACGTATTAAAATGTACATTTGGACAAGGAAAATGTCAAGTGGCAAGACAAGTTGGTACATGAAAATTGGATGACTAAGCATATACATTTAGTGACATTTGGCATAAGTAAATAAGGAAAAAATGGTAGTATAATTGAATGACATGTGGCATCATTGATTAAGTGACAAATGGCGTAATAGAAGTGAGACATTTGGTATCTTAAAGGGAGGACAAATGTGATACATGCATTGGCAACATGTGACTTATGTGTTAAACTAACAAGAAGTTTCTGCATTCTTCATTGAAGCATCTCCATCGAAACCCTTCACCCTCTCTTAGCTCTAAATTTTTTGCTTCAATTTCACTAGAATTCTAACAAGATATTGCATCAAGAAAGCTACCATATGTTATCTTCTATGTTGCTGTCTTTTGATGTTAAGAGCATCCTAGTTTCATTTAGATTTTGGACTTGTGTTGGTTGTTTAGAAGGCTAGTTTGGCTTGTTCTTTGGAGTTAAATAGATAAGGAAATGTTAAACTTGATTGCATGCTATAATATGAATTATTTGATGCTTGAATTGGAAAGAATATGTATTGAATTTATGATGAATTGAGGTCTAGAACATGATAGTTGTTGATAGCTTTTGCTTTGATTTTTTTTTTTTTTTTTGCATGAAAGATCATGGATTGTGAGCTGCTTTATGAATGATTTTTGAATTGGTTTGGACATGAATTTGATGAGATATTGAAGCATGAATAAGGTAGAATTGAAGAGAAATTAATGGACTTTAGTGAAGGTGTATCGAATAGAAGTGAAGAAGTCAAGTTTTGGAAACAAATTGGAGGCTATAGGTAAGTGAACCTTCAGTTCACTCACCCCACGATCGTGGGAATTATAAGGCTGATTCCCACGATTGTGGGAAGTGCTTAGGAAGAAGAAAAGGTTGGTTTGGGCAATTACTGGACTATATAAGGTTAAGGTACTTAATAATGGTTTAAATGGACTTAATTGAGGTTAAAAATAAACCTAATTGACGTTAAATTAATTGAGTAATAGTTCATTTAGTTATGGATCGTTACTTGAGGTAATTACTTAAGGAATGTGTGGTTAGTGAATAATGTTTATTTATGGTGTGTACAAGGATGAATGAGTCCTTACGAATACAAATGTGTTTCAAATGAGTTATATGATGTGAATTGATTATGATTGTTTGTGAATTTGGAATTTGTGTAATTATATGAAATGTGTAAATACATAAGGTATTTAATGGTACATTATTGCATATGTTTATGCTTATAAGGTATATTAAGTTTTTTGGATTTGCATGTATATGTTCAATTTGAGGAAAAAGGGAATAAAGACATATGTTACACAACATCTTTTGTATAAGATTTTAAACTCTAAATGGTTTGGTTGGATATAGTGATGCCGATGGATCTATTGATAAAGACGAGTGAAAGTCTACATCCGGATATGCTTTCATTCTTAGAGGAGGAGTTATTTCTTGGTATAGCAAGAATCAACAATGCGTCATTGTCCATGATGGAGTTCAATTATGTTGCATGTATCTTGGCTGTAACACTCCATTCCTAACTGACATATGCACGTGTGTCTATCGGATACACGTGTACATGCCTGTTAGAAATGACATGTTAACTTTCTTACCTTCACTGTACATAACATGGCATCATACACTAAACCATCAATCACACATTTTCTAAACTCAAAATGTTATCTCACTAATCAAAATCCATAATTTACATCGTTTCATACAACATAATACCATCCAAGGTTTACAACATTATCCTATAAGCAACAACTCAGTACACACCAAATATAATAAATATGGAAAAAAAAAGAGTTAAGTCCTCAATCTTAGCTGACCGATCTCTGAGCCAAATCTGACTGTAACAGTTGCATAAAATATGCTTCTACGGAGTCTTAGAAGCTCGGTCATCTCACACTCGAACCTGAAAAGCAACAGTGCAATTTTGATGAGTTTTGCAAACTCAGTAGAGTAACCATCCTCGATAGTTCACCCATGTTATAAAATGAGATCAATTATAGCATGTAATCATATAGCTTAACTCCACTTAACAAGTATTAAATACTATCACAGATAAATCATTTCTCAGATACACAGTTCAACCATATAACAATATTCACACAGCTTTGCAAATCATTCGATGAATTGAAATTATATGCGGATGCGACATGTATGAGACTCACATTCATTTTTATTTTGTTGTGACTGTCTGTTTTTACAGTATCCCGAATTATCAGGCTCAGTCAGTCAGTCAGTGACTCATTGATCACCACGAGCCATAGGCTCGAACCACATATGCGGGAGCTTAAAGCTCATATTAGTAACAGTATCGGTAGCCACATCAGTCACAACTCCTTTATATTACATGCATTGGAATGAAGTGCATGCCACAATTCAATCATCATTTCAATCACTTTCATTTGCATGTAATATAACAGTGTATCAGTTACAGTATCAATTATAGTAACAACAGTGGTCATTAGACTAGGTCCAGCATTCAACCTTTCAGTTGAGCATCAAAAAGTCATTTAGGCAGACGCATTAACATTCAAATAGCACTTCTAATATCATTCTCATTCATCAAAACGCCTCAGACAAATATTGTGCGAAATCCAGTACACAATCAACACAATTCAATAAGATCGTAATACAGTTCAATAATGTACAAAACAATATGGCGAGACCATCTTAGATTACTCACAATATGCTCCAAACAGTTATTGCTTTGAAGTTCCGGCCATGTCTAGGTGTTGTCGCTCAACACACCCCTCTATACATACAATACATACACATATCACAATATTGCACAATTTTGTATTTATTAATGCACATTAATGTATAATAACTATGTACAATGCATGTTCATGACAATTTCGGATATCTTCTTGTAATTCTCATCATTAAATCGATCAGATATCAAAGCCCTCATTAATATCATTTAGTACTTATAATTTGAACCAAAATAAAACAATGTGAAATCAATTTCATAACCTAATTGACCACTTCAGATTTTCTACCCACATGATTTCGGGTCAACTTTGCGTAATTAATCTGATAGGGCAAATGACAAAATTAAGCAAAACTCCCTTCTGGAAAGTTGTTCTCCAATGTCTTAAATTTCTAATGACTCTAAGATCGTCCAATTTAGTTTAGTATTTTATGAGTTATGTACAAAATACCACAGACTGTACACATTTGAACTTTCAGCTAGTACATGATCATACCTCTAATTGCACAACTCATATCTTTCAGCTCAGATATCCAAAAATTACAAACTTTATACCAATTTAAAGATAAGAGAATAATCTACAACTTTGGTGAAGACACCTCACTCTAATTCGCCCTACATCAATACAGTTTATTCAATATTCACAGGACATGATTTCTGTCCCTGGTAGTGTTACTGCCTACATTAAAACTTACTTTCAAGCTAAATTTCAAGACCCTTAAGGATAGAATTAAAATTCAATTTGTTCTTAACATTTGTAGAAAAATGTCTCTAGTTTAATTTAAATCAAGACTCATTTCATTTGGAAATCTACAGAGCAAAACATAGCCAAAATACCAAAGTATGTTTAGTAAAAATATTTCAGTTATCAAATTCCAGCACACTTTCGGGATAACTTTGCATGATCATTATGACAAGGAAAATGGTGTATTTCGGTAACACTTTCTTCTACAAAATTGTTATAATATGTTTCCAGTTTCTAATAGCACCAAAATTATACAATGTGATTCAATATACTGAAAGTTATACCCAAAATAGTTCAGACTATTTTTTAACTGTAATGGAACTCCTAACTCTACTTCCAGCAAGATTTTGACATGCTTAGCGATAGAATTAACATTCGATTTCTTCAGAAAAGTTGTAGAAATATGTCTATAGTTTAATCTGAATCAAGAATCAACTCATTTAATGTAACACCCCACTCTTGCGCGACCCGAACCCGACATCAACGATGATAACCGAGTCCGTGCCCCGCGAGGGTGGCGTGCTAAGGCACTTAGTCACTCGAAAATTGGTGTAATTTTTTTGAAACACAAACACACATGTGGAAGTCAACAACCAAATAGGGCATAATCCCTTTTCAATCATACAAGGTAATTTACAAAATTCCCATATGGCCATTTGGGCCCTTTCATAAATACAAACACTTGAGTCATTTAAAAACACAAAATTATACAAAAAGATGCGGAATATACAATTCAATACAAAATAAAGAAATACAATGCAATGCAGACGCGAATTGATCCCGACCTCTATCCTTCACTTGAATCCTATACCCGTTGGCTTAATGGGAAATTCTTCTTATCCTGAAAAAAAAAGTTGCAAATTTTGGGTGAATTTTGCGAACTCAATGAGTGACCATCATCGATGGCTCACCCAGTCACAAAGCACACAATTCACACATTTCACGTTATTTCACATTTCACATTATTTTGCATTCAATACACTTAATCATTCAAATTATGCATATGCAATACATATGAGACTCATTTTCTAATTGTTACTCTGTTGTGACCAAATGCCTAAATTGTCCCATATAGGGCTCATTGATAACTGTCCCATGTAGGACTCATTAATAACTGTCCCATATAGGACTCATTGATGACTGTCCCATGTAGGGCTCATTGAGCGTTGAGCTTTAAGCTCTGATCGGTAGCTACTCTAGTCACAACTCCATTATGTTTCATGCATTCATGAAATGAAACGCATCACTCATATTTGCCTGCTCTTATTCAGTCATATTCACTTGTCATTGGATTGTAGTCCGGCATTCAACATGTAGTTGAGAATTTACACTTCCACTTGCATGCAATTGCACATTCAGAAAACATTTAGCAATCACTTCAACATCTCATACATATAACACAATCATCGAACCTTCTGTCCCGCATCTAACACAATTAATCACATTCATATAAGCATTCAGTGTCAATTTATACAAAATGGAACAAAACAAACAATGAAGTGAGACCATCTCGGTCTACTCACAGTACGCTTCAGATTAGCATTTTCTTTCAAAGTCTGGGAACACCCGAATGCAGACACTTGCCCTGCATAATCCATGTATGCAAAACACACATTTCATACTCACCAATAAGTACACACAGATAATAAATGGACTATGTATAATGCATGCTTAATGACAATTCTAGGTATGTTTTAGAACACATATTATGCTCATTCCCATTTCAAAATTCGTACATGTCTCATTGAACTTAGACTTGCACTTCATTTGTACATGATCAATCTAAATTCTCCTTTCAATCTTTACCCTTTCTATATGTCTAGCTTATTTATAAGCTACACTTCAAAAACACTTGGTTGCTCTATATCATAACTCAATTTTTCATCATCTCTTTTCTAACCTCACATGATCTCATAATATCAAATTCCCATTCATAGCT
>JAOTAX010000156.1:0-13064 GCA_025629825.1 Erythroxylum guanchezii | reverse complement strand
AGTCATACCACATGAAAAATATTGCAAGTGACTAGCATTGTTCCGTCACACTTCAACTAGCATTTTTCCCTTATCGTGCAACAACAATCTATGGCCTATTTCATTATGATCAATTTTGTACTCAATGCCATTCAAAGTGAAATGCACTTGATCATAAAGAAACATATCCACCCAAATCAGGCTAGCATTCTTGGTCATGTCAAATTTAAGAATGAATCCCCTACTATCATCAAGCAACTTCCTAGAATATAGCATTCTTAACTCCATTACACCAAATTTCAAGCAACTACTACTCATATCAACCAACAAATAACTCAACCAGATCTTCAAGCTTAAAGTAACAACACACCAAGGCAAAACTTGATCTATCCTAGTCGTGGCATTGTCATAATTCAAGCTATTCAACAACTCATACTTATGGCTCATCATGTGATCATCAAATATAGCCCTAAATTTCATAATATTAAGCACTACTATATCTTCGTCATACATCAATAATCTCAATCCTACTTCATCATAAACAAGCCTAAACTTAAAGGTGACCAAAGTTTCATACAATTTTACATCAAGCGACTCCTTTTGATTGATTCTTAATTGTATTTGATGGGAATCCATAAGTGGAAAAGAGGCAGCTCCATTAAAGAGAGTCTCAATTTGGACCGAAGGAATTGGAGCAAGACAATTTTGCTAAATTTCTTAATCATTTGAGGTCTCTTTGTCACCAAAAATGGTATCTAATGGCTTATTGTCACAATCCCCATCAAAAAATAATACATCTTCGCATGGTTCAACTCCAGCACGCGAGAGTTTGCACTCCACATCAACAAGAAAATCTCCATCAATAGCTCCATGACATTCAATAATTTCTTCATGACAATTTTCTTCAACAAATTGTGATGACTTCAAGGGAGAATTTTTCTCCACTTGAGACTCCACTAATTCTGCCTTTGATTGAGATTTTTGTGCAGCCTTGATTTAAGCCCCCAACGCTTCAAGCTTAAGGCTAAAGGCATTAATATATTCAGTAAGAGCTTTGTGTGCAAGTTGAGCTTTCCGTTGAAATTCAGCCCTCTCACATCTCTCAAAAACCTCCCTCCTCTTACATCTTTGTTCCTGGACCAACGGTTTCCTTTTTGATAAAATAATTTCACAGTTTTCCCATAAGACAAAGACCGCCTCCATTGTTCAATTCCACGATAGAACATGATTTGCAGTAGTTTATGAGAAAATTTTGTTTCCCCAACAAACGGCCTCTAAATGAACTCAAATTTTACAAAGAGGCTTACAACACATCAATGTATAAACCTGTAAAATATGGATTCTAAACAAAAATTGAAACTTTAAGAGAACATCTTCAATCCCAACATCCTAGGTCGTCAAATCCATGGCTCTGATACCAAGTGGTGGCATGTGGAGTTTAGTGGTGGCCGGAATTGGTGGTGGTGGAAATGGTGGCTAGTGGTGGTAATTTGAAAATTGGCAGTTTTAGTCTTATTAAGTG
This sequence comes from Erythroxylum guanchezii, assembly GCA_025629825.1. Classification (NCBI taxonomy): domain Eukaryota; kingdom Viridiplantae; phylum Streptophyta; class Magnoliopsida; order Malpighiales; family Erythroxylaceae; genus Erythroxylum; species Erythroxylum guanchezii. The sequence continues at coordinate 11,563 of JAOTAX010000156.1, read as the reverse complement.
AAAACAAAGCAGTCGATTTCTAACTCATGATTGGCTGGATCAAATGAGATTAAATTGGAAGTCAAATTAAAGTTCAATACAACTTTGGTGAAGGAATGGTGGCAATCTGATGTCTAGAAAAAAAGTTATGAATTTTCTTGATAGATTGGTTCTGGATTAGGAAACTGCTGAAACGGAGGGCTCAACAATTAGACAATTTCAAAGTGCATTTCTGGGCAAACGGCTGGGACTTTTGGGGTGGTTCTTAAGGCTAAATTGAAGTTCAACATGTGAGCTACAACATTGATGAATGAAGTTTCTCAATCTAATGAGTAGAAAAAAAGATATGATTTTTCTTGAACAGAACATTCTGGAAATGGAAAGTTGGAATTATGGAAATGGAAAGCTGGAATTGTGGAATTCGGTTGGAAAGTTAAATGGGTGAAAGATAGGTGATTGTTTTTGGAAACAATCAAAACCCTTTAGTTTTTGAAAACTAATAAAACCCTATGATATGTTTTAGGAAAACATTCAAACCCTTAAGAATTCAAAAGCAAATTCTCTCAATTTTTAGTCATCATAATCTGCCTTACAAATATAGAAGGCTAGTTGTTTAAATAGGAAAGTTTTAGACAAGGATAACCACAATCTGGTTTCTCCAGCCTTTTGGCTTCCCTTCAGCAACTAATGCACTATAAATACAAATAAAACATCCCATAATTTTCCTTAAAACTACCATAAGTTGTAGAAATTAAAAGGAAACTGAAATAGAAATAAATAAAGAAACTAGTAGCTTTAAATACTCTTATTCATCAATAGCAAAAGAAAACTTTATCAAGCACTTGTGTTGAACCTCCAAAACGACTTGGGCTCTATCGTGGGCTTCAAATGTCAATTTAAGAGCTGGTCAATGGTTCTACATTGATCAAGGCTTATAATGCTTGTGAGCTGACTTGGGCTTCACAAATACAAGCTTTGCAAAGGCCGAAAGGCTGAAGCAAAACCTATAGCTTCATTGTGGGCTTAGATGGGCTCCTTTATGGTCCTCCATCATGTCCCCTCAGCCATCTTAGAGTAGAAGAGAAACCTCGAGGTCTAGAACCTTTCGGACCTAGCTTACTCATCAAATTTCTCCCTCAGATAATAGACCATGTTATGAGCATCCATAGCCTCATGTTATTTTTGCAATTCCAATGATATAGTGGCCAGCATTATGCTACAAGCCATCTCACTATCATTGATAGGTTTTTTTTATGCCTTCTTTTCACTATTAGAAACATCAACAGTAGGAGGATCAGGAAGTGGTTCTTCTAAGAGCCAACTTGATAACTATTCTTAGGTTCCTAAGCCAGTCTAGGAAGTTAGGTCCATCAACTTATTGGCTTCCATAAATGAGCATAGGTTCACACTAGTGGTCATGATATTGATTCTTGCAACCTAATGTCAAAGAGAGAAAAGGTGTTAAATAGTACATAAATGCATGTCAATTAGGACTTTACTAACACACATTATGGCTTCCACTATTTTCTCGCAAATCCATAACCCTCAATATGAATCCGAGAGAACTCATATTGAGGTTCTCCTAGTGGCTCGATATCCAATATCTCTAGGAATGACCCTGGGTTTGTCCAAGAAGCCACCTTAGGTCAATGAATAGGTATCGGTCATACTAATTGCATTATTAATGCAACTATTGAATCTAGTGCAATCAATTGTTGATGTCTGCACACACATTGGGCTATTAACTCTTAATGCATGGACATCTCATGTACACTACCCAACTTCACCTCTATCCACGTTGACCTTGGATTTGCTCAATAAATCAACATTTCTAGTTAAAACTAGCCCATTAATCCAAAAATCCTATTTCCATAGTTCGAATATATTCGTGTAAACTGGGCTTCGATTTTCCCAACAACCCTAACTCTAAAAGAACTCTGGTTCTCACCATATTAATGGAAGGCATTAGTTTTAATATTCTAAGTGAGGGGTTTCTATTTAGGTCTCATCTAACTAGGATGGTCTTTTATATATCATATATATATATATATATACACAGTTACTATAACTATATGGCATGATATGGACACCCCAATCATATTAGGCTTAAATCCATAACCATCCATCATGCAAGCCCACTCATGCTCCTAACATTCATCCTCTAACGCATAAAATTAAACACAATACAAAATTCGTTGTGACAAGTTATGGATCTGACATTCTGATGGTTGATTTAAATTGAATTTCTTCCTAAGTGTTATCTTCGCCAAATTTAATCTTGTATGTCATTTTGGTTTAGAATTTAATATTAATCAAATTAAATTACACTTTTAATTCTATAAATTAATTCACCTTAAAACTGATTATTTGATGTCAAAATTAAACATTTTAATTTTGTTTCACGACTCAATTTCTAGTCTTACTAAAAAATAATGCTTTACTTAAGTAATTCAAAATTAATTTCCAAAAATTTCCAGAACATCAAATCATCATTCCATACATCTCAAGGCCATTTCAAGTTCCTTAAAATAATTTTGGAATCACCCAAAAATTATCGAGATAACCGAAACACTATTGAGATGCTAAAAATGACAAATTTGACATCTAAAATTTTTCCAAAAATCTTAGTTCAACTAAAATCATTTTGACATGATTCATTCATCAAAATAACATATTTTTATTAGATAAAATATTTTTTAAGGCTCTGGAACCGAAACATAAACATACAAAATTATCAAACAAAACAGATCCATCGATTTCTTCAAAACTGACCAAATCTGATTACTATTTGAAATTTTATTAAAAATTTTAATAAATTCTGAAAACTTCCAGAGGCATAAGCACATACTAAATATGTTTAAATAAACTTTCCAGAATCAAATTCCATGAAAAACATGTTAAACTTCATCAGTTTAGCCAACCAACAACATATGTTTAGTAGAAAACAATTTTCCAACATATTGTTAGAAATTCAATAATAAATATTTCAATCACATTTAAATCAATTTTCAGTCACTAAAACAATCTTAAAACATGTCATGAGAAGATAAGTGAAAGAAAATCGTGAAAACAAATTTTCATAATTTAATTTCGAATGTTTTAAGAACATACACACAATGTCATAACCATGCAATCCTTTTGCACATATAATAGAAACTACATCTAATAGTTACGAGATGGATCTGATACCACTGTTGGGTTTTGATTATGCATCACATATCAGAAAATACACAACGGAAAATAAAATGAAACCTAGAAAATACAAATTCAAACATGTGCCATTAGATGTAGTGAAAAAATGAACTTAAGATGTGCACCTTACAAACTACTTAGTTATTCATTATCTTCACCTCTTCAGGTTATCATAAACCACATCGACCAAAGGAGGATGTATCTAATGATATCTACACGATGAGCAAAGCCTGAAACCTCTTAGAAAAAATGGTTAGAACACACTTAAAGTGCTAGCTTTGATGTATGTTCTTAATAGAATAGTTTAGAGAATATGTGTGTGTAAGATGAACTCTTCACATTTGTCACTAGTTTTCTTACAATACTATACACTAAAATGAGTGAGTTTCTACCAAATTTTGGCCTCCTCTGACCCCCATCATGAATGGAGGAGCAATAAGAATTAAATGGCCATAAATGCCACTTAATTTGGCTTGAAATGTTTACTGGAAATATGGAAACTTTCCAAGTTGGCAGCCATATAACACTTGCTTTCTTTCATTCTTTTGCAACGTTTCTTACTATAATCACATCGTGTTACAATCACAAAATGTTCTTTCATATCTTAGATCACTATCTAAACCCATTTTACTCATTCCTTGCAGCTCCAATACTATCTTCATGACATTTCCACTTTAGCCAGAGATTCCTGAGTAATGACCCTAATAAGAGGCCGAAGGTCTCATCTCCTTCTGTCAGGATTGGTAAATCCTTTATTGGATACTCAATTACCTTTGAATACCTCAAGTTGTACCCAATCATCACCCTATGAGCAACCTCTGAGAGACAATGAGGAATAGAGTCAAAGTATAGGATCAGTATCCAAGATATCCTTAAACACCTCAAGAATAAAGATATTTGCACTACTGCTATGATGAGACTATCATTGACACTAGAATAGATTATCCATATGATTGTCTCATGGCAGGTCATCCACTATATTTACTACTCTTAGTAAGCATCCACATGTTAATTCTAAACAACTCATGCTTACAGCTTATGAGACCCACTGTTTGATTCAATCAAGGAGTATAACATGTGCTAGTCTGTCTAGGTTAATAATGCCTCATCATATTAATCCTATGACTGTGGATAATTTAGATACTAACATAATTACATATCATATGAATCTCATTATCATGATCTCATCCTGATTTCCTTCATGCTATGTAATTTATCTAGAACTCCATTAATTTTATTTAAGATCATTATCAATTTATAAAGAACATGAACATCAAATTAACGAAAATGACTTTTTTTAATCATAAAGATTTATACAATAAGGGCTCTAAAGGCAATAAGTGCTAAAGGCGATTGCCTTTAGAGCCCTTATATAACACTTAGATCAAATGCATGTAATAATCAAAAGATTTTTATTTCTTAGTTAAAATAAAGGTAAGGTCAAATATGAAGAATTTTCTAGAAAAGGAAGTTTAAAACCAAAGATATTAGTAAGATTATTCAAAACATATACTTAAGTAGATAAAATATTTACGAATCTATAATCTACATTTACATCTTTTGATGCTTAATTACATCTTCTTTCACTCCATCATGTCATCAAGAATATTGGGTATTGTTATAATGTCATACAAATAACATTTTCTTCTTCTTTTCTACATTTGACATGTTAAAATGTAAATATCCAAGTTAACTATTCAAACACCCCGTTTTACTTTAAAAAGAAATACCACTTATTTAATGAGCACGTTTATGTACTTAGCTTTAGTTTCCCTTTCATAAAACCCTTTTACTGATTTGATTCAAATGTCCTACTAACCTATATGATTAAATAAAGATGGTGAAATTTAAGCTCCATTTAAAAAAAAGGAATTATAAAGCTCATAGTGGTTGAAAAAAAATATACTGCTAGTTTGGCTATTTAAGTTGAATAGGCAAATTCAAAGATGGTCTTTATCCCTTTCATACGTACAAATATCAATATAATCTTAAAACATTTTAAAGCTAGTTCTATAGACACATGCAGAAAGAAGAACATTACACTTCAAGAAAAACATATATTAACTGAGTTGTCTAAAGCTTATATAGCTCAAAAGTTTACAAGGTTAAATAGTTTACTAAAAGATTTTAACACTTTCCTTTTAAAATAACTATCAAGGTTAATTAAACTTCAAATCTAAAGATAATTTAACCATTCAATACGTGCTACTTTCATACTTAATTAGTTCAACACCATAGCATGCATATAAATTTTTTTTAATTAAAAAAACCTAAAAGAAAATTTTTTAGTTAGGGACATCCTAACGCAATTCCTCTACCAAATCTAATCCCAGCATTATCCTTAATGTAAAAAATTAAAATTACAAATAGAGAAATTAACAACCAAAAGGTAATCATATTTAATGAAATAAACGAAAAGGAGATAAGAAATAGAGAACCAAGTCTAATTCTTAGGTTTCCCCTTACTTACTGCCTTTGGTTGCTTTTGTTGGCCTAATTCAATGTCTCTTTGTTCAATAGGTGTAAATTAGATCCTCAAGGTTCAATTTTACCATATTTTCTGCTTGAAAGCCTTCATAAAAGGTTTAAGTCTTTATCTATTCACCTTGAACAAATTAGACATAACTAAACATTGAAATTTTATTACATACGAGGAAAAAAAACTAGTTACAACAAAAGACCAAAATAAGAAGAAGACAACTTACCTAGAAATAAACAAAAACATGACAAAGTTTGGTCTTAAATTTTGGTTTTTCTTGATGATGTTCTTATTGTCTCTAATTTCTGTTGAATTTTGCTTACATTCATACCTTGCTTTTGGTTAGTTTTTAATCTAAATTTATGGTGAATTGAGTGAGAATGGTGGGAATATTGCATGGATGTTAATTGGATTGTATTATGAATGTTGCATAGAAATCAGAGCAATTTTTCATAAAAATTACATGTCACACCTTTAGTCACACCCGTGACCATGTAAGTTATGGGTGTGAGTTACATGGTCACGAGGCATATAGCCATGGTAACACCCATGACAATGTAAGTCAAATGTGTGCAGCCATGCGTTACACCCGTGACTATGGCTATATGGGGGTGACAAAGGTGGTTGATAGGTGTGAAATGCATCGTATTTTAGGGTATAGTTTGATATGTGTTCAGTCGGTTATTCGATTGTTTAGTATGTGTTTAGGTTAGAACTGTGTTAGTTTGTTAATTATTTGTGTTTTTAAGTTTTTTATTGGTTAGTACAAGTTTTTGAGCTTAAATATTAAGTTTATGAGGTACCTTGAGTGAAAGTGATGTTATAATGGATGTAGGAACCATTGGAGAGGCTTTGGAGGGGTTTAAGTTTCCCCTATGTTCGTTAGACAGACAATAGGTCCGTTAAACGGACCTTCTCTGTAAGATCTCACATTGGTTGGGAAGGAGAACAAAGCACCCCTTATAACGGTGTGGATACCTGCCCCTTACAGATGAGTTTTTCATACCCTAACGCACCGGATCCCATCAAAACTTCGAAGTTAAACGTGCTAGGGCCAGAGCAGTACCAGGATGGGTGACCTTCTGGGAAGTCCTATGGAAAAACAAAATCGTGAGGGTGTGGACCACGAGCCACTTAAAAAGGCCCAATGGGTGTAGACCACGAGCCATTTAAAAAGGCGCAAAGCGGACAATATCTACAAGCGGGTGGTCTGGGCTGTTACAATTAGTATCAGGGTCAGTACCCGGGCCATTTTGCCAGCGAGGACACTGGGCCTCCTAGGGGGTGGATTGTAAGATCCCACATTGGTTGGGAAGGAGAACGAAGCACCCGTTATAAGGGTGTAGATACCTTCCCCTTGCAGACGCGTTTTTCATACCCTAATGCACCAGATCCCATCAGAACTCTGAAGTTAAACGTGCTAGGGCCAGAGCAGTACCAAGACGGGTGACCTTTGGGAAGTCCTGTGGAAAAACAAAACCGTGAGGGTGTAGACCACGAGCCACTTAAAAAGGCCCAAAGGGTGTCGACTACGAGCCACTTAAAAAGGCCCAATGAGTGTGGACCACGAGCCACTTAAAAAGGCCCAAAGCGGACAATATCTGCAAGCAGGTGGTCTGGGTTGTTACATTCTCAGGTCTAAAAATGCCTCTAACCTCGTCCATGTATGTTAAACGGACGTTCGATCTGTTAAACAGACCTTCACGGGGCTGGAAAACACTCCAGAGCCCGTGTATGTCCGTTAGGTAGAGGTGTATGTCCGTTATACTTTAGGAAATTTGTATTTTTGACCCTGTAAATAGCAAAATCTCTCTTTGGAGTCTTCATAAAATTTGTAGATCTAGAAGTCCCCTTTGAAACCGTCCTAAAATGACCTCAATCAGATAACCCTAGTGAAAGTTATGTCAATTGTCCTAAAATAGGTACAATAATATTGAGAATAAAATCATGTTTGATTCTTTTGGCCATAACTTCATCATCTGACCTCCAAATGAAGTGATTCTTGAACCAATAGATTCCTAGCACATTTTCCTATCTCTCTATAAACATTGGTAGCCTTTGGTGTTGATTTGAAAAAGATTTATGGAAAGAAAGTGAGGGAATCGGTTGGAAGAGCATGAATTGGTTATGAACATAGGGATTTTTGGGATGTTATGAGAATGAAGATGAACTGATGATGGCTAATGAGAGGTCATTGGAAATAACCCTACAGGGTAATATGCTCACGTTTTATGACTCCAGATGTTGGGCTCTAGAAACGAGGTCCAACACTTCAAAACCACATCTACCTCATATGCATCATATTCAAAATACCCATTCTATACAACTTTAGGAGGAGATATTAATCATAAATAAATTTGCAAAACAATTGCCTTTCCTCTTAGATCTTTTATTTTTTTTAAAATCGTTTCTTTTTCTTTTTCCTTTTTTCTTTCTTCTTTTATCTTTTCTCTGTTTCTTTTCTTAGCTTCTTTTCATATAGAAATTGAAAGAAGCTACATCAACATGAGAATTTCATTAATATGACATAAAATAGCATCCTAACAATTATAACCATCCCACACATATGCACACCTCCACACTTATACTTTTGTACATCCATAATCGTTAATAATCAACAAATGTTCCACTAGCTTTAAGGCTTAGGTAGGACATTTGGTTAGTTTTAAAGCATGTAATATGGTAAGCATAAAAAGAAAGGCCAAAAAAACTCAATATGCCTTAACAATTGGAAAATTAACATCAAGCGTAGGATATTTGACTAATATAGTTCATGAAATAAGGAATGCCTATATCATTTTCATTTTAATGCATATGATAAAAATGTGTTCTTAAATAGAAAATCAAAGAAAAGTCAGGATTTACATGTCATGAAGATCATACATAAACAAAAGACAATGAGACTGATATGGATGTGTCAGTCTATAAAGGCCCAAAATCTCACTGGCTTGTGTCTACCATTAGTCACTACTCTTATAAAGATAACATATATTGACCAATAACAAGAGAAAAAGTACGTGCTAAAGTTGTCATGGATTTTCAAGTCAATTCACTCTTTAATCATGAATATATAGTCCTAAAAGCAATAGAAAAAGAATTTGTTTGTTTGTTTGTTGCTTTATTCCCTCTCTTATTTTGTTGAAAACTTAAAAACACATAAAAAATAAACAAACTTAAAAATAAACATACATATAAGAAAGAAATGTGGAAATGTCAAGAAAAGAAAATAAATAAACTTCCTTTGAGTTGCCTCATAAGAAGCACCTTTGTTTAGTGTTGCTAACTCGACTCTTTGTTTTCTCCTTACATAACAAAATTATGATCTTCGAGTGTCACAATTTGTGCTTCCTCCAATTGTGTTTGCTCAGGATAAGGCCTAAATTGATGATCATTCACCTCCATCATCTTCCCTATCTTGAAATTCCTTATCTCTATTAAGTCCATGCACTCTGGAAAGACCTCAAATGTCTCTTCACCTTTTTTTTCTTCATTCAATTTCTCTAACCTAGAAGGTAAAGGTAAAGAGTCAGTCTTAACAATAATTAGGAACTCTGTATTTACCTTCAAGCTAAAATATGTATACTTTCTACTTCGAGCTCCTTCTCAACTTCTTCCACACAAGCAATTCCTTAAGTTGTTCTCTCAAGATTCTTAAGCTCCTCTTCACTATGTAAGGTGTCTCTACTAACGTCCCTTGGGTACACATCAGGTTGATATGGCTCCTCCTCACTTTGTGGTTCCAGGTGATTGATATCTCCCCATCTAGACATTACATCTTGTTGGAACCTTTTCACATCCTGTTGAAATTGCAAAGTGTTAGTAGTGACAGTGTATAATTCTTCTAAAGATGTACCTGAGATTCACTGGCTCTCCCAATCTTGGAAGCTAGATAAAAATTGTTGGGACCTGATCCCGGAGAACCGGACCCCAACCGGATAAGAACGGAAAGCAGAAATGAAAATCAAAAGCGGAAGCAAACAAAAACAGAAAGCGAAGGCACAAATCGAATCGGAACCAAACGAACGGATTGGAAACCAAAACAAAGCAACATACAAAGCAAAATAAGCGAAACCGAATCGAATCACAAAATCAAATCGAATTGGCTCGGAAGCAAACCAAATAGACGATGTAATCGAACTGAAAAACAAATTCTGACATCCGTAGCGTATCTTCGAAAACTAAAATAGCGTTGGAAAACTTAAGACTTTTGGTCTAAACAAAACCAAATCCGTTTACACTTTTTTTTTCTTCTTACTGATTCATTCTTTATTCATCTTTATTCAATCTCATACAAAGCACTTCAAAATTCTCAAACATCCAATATTATCGGACCTCCCGTCCGGAATCCATATCACAACCAAAATCATTCATAGACACAATCATATCTCAATTCATAATCATATGCAATTCCCATTCTTATCCAATCACATTCATATACAATCACAATTCATACTCCATAATTATACACAAACTTATGTCTCAATTCCATACTTAAATTTCGAATTTATTTACATTCCGAAATGAATACACTACAAACTTTAATGGCTTTCTAAGCCATATACAAATACCAAAGCCAAAATCCAAAATTTCACAAAATACAAAAATGACAAAATCAAACAGATATCTTCACTTTCCTTCATCCGATCTCCTGCTCGATACCTGGAGATGGGGATGAAAGGGGGGTGAGCTAGACATCTCGTGGATAACATGTTTATACATTGAAACATAAGCAAAAATCATTTTCTAAACTTTTTTCATTTTATAAAAATCTCACAGTAGGAAAATTCATCGAAAGCTTATTATTTTCTTTTTCAAACTTCTCAAAATTTTCAAATCATCTCATAAACAATTTCCAAAATTTCATGGTTCAAAACTCACTTTCTCAAATTTTTCAAAAGTTTTCACAAATTATAAACGATGTCACAAACATGAATGCATCACATTACAAATGCATCATACTATAAACAAAATCAAAAACACATAACACATCAAATGGTTTGGGTCGGTCCAAAACGAAACGTACTGCACATTCCCGCATAGCGGTCCTGTGCAGTCGTGAACGGAACGTACTACACCTTCCTGCATAACCGTCCGGTATAGCCGTAAACTTATGGGAGTCCAAAATCGGAGCTCCAGTGCCACTAGCGGGCAGGCGGGAGAAGCCTTTAAAAGGAGATAGTGCACTGACTCATACTTGTGGGAACTAACTAAACCCACATAACACATAATTCATGTTCGAAAGTTCGAATCGCCCGAAGGCACATTTCGAAAATTCAATTTTCATGCTCATGTCATATCCGACACAAATTTCATTCACAATTGCACATAAATTCATATAGCAAACCACAATTCATCAATCAATTTCATAACAATTCAAAATCATATTCGATTCATGAAAATTCATAAACAAAGTATGTAATACTTTTGACAATTTGTCAAAATCGTTCATAAATAATGAAGTTCGGAAATTTTATCAATGTATCAAATCATGTAAAACAATGATTTTTTTTTTAACCTTTGCAACCATTTTTCAAAATCATTCGGAAACAATAAAATTTGAAAACCCCTTTCTTTCACTTTCTTGATTTTTTTTTGAAAACCAATACATAACTTATAATTCAAAATATAAACATATTACCCACCTCATATCCATGCTTGAAACTTGTCCATAGTTCCAATTTCTCCAAAGCCTCATTTCAATTCCCTCCATCTTCCTTCTTTCCTCCAATTTAAAATTTCCTAAACCAAATTCACCCAAATTCAACATCACATAAAGCATATTTACTCAAATTGAGCTTAGAAACACAATTCCTCATATATTCAAGCTATCTAAATCAAAACTTCCAAAATCCCCAAATCACAAAAATTGGGCATAAACCCTAATTCACAATTATCCAAAATTAAACAATTAAA
>JAOTAX010000155.1:5091-18884 GCA_025629825.1 Erythroxylum guanchezii | reverse complement strand
CAATAAAATCACATTTAACATCAATTATACCCGGAAGTTGTCAATGAATGCATGTACCACTTTTTATGTGCAAACATCCAATATTTATGTGCATATATGCTAACATTATGCATGAGCAAGAAAATATATTTCCTTAATCTCTCTTTGAGCTCCCATGTACTGAAAATTTTGGGTCCTCAACCTTAATTTAGGGACGGGATGTTACACTTCTACTTGTGTTTCATCTAATTCTATCTCACTATTTAACCACTGTAACATTGTCTTTCATTTCTTTTGGAGAGACAGAATTTTGTTCCATATTTGATAGTACTCCACAATGTTATTTTCATTAATCACTGGGGAAGGGTTTGTGCTGAAACAAGTGGGGGCATTTGGTTGCATTACGGGGCAGAAAGTGTTGGGTTTTCCTAGCCTAAAAACAACATGTAAAAAGACCAAATTGCCCTATATTGAATTTAATGCATCAACTAACAAAATTAAATTCCAAAAATATTCCACAACCATCTTACCATTGAATTGACCATGAAATACTCTAATTAGGGTCAATACTTATTAATTGGATGGTTTAAAATTTTTCGAATGAGTCTAAAATCATTAATACCCATTACTTTCCAAAAAGGGCATTTTAGTCCTAAACTTTTGAAACTTCAAAAATCCATCCTATACGACTTATTATCGATCCGTTTCAGTATCATTAAACTATAATACTTATTCCAAATATTTTTCATTATTTCAAGATTGGGTCCCACAAAATTCACTATTCATCCAAAAATACTATTCACCAAACATTAAAAAAAATCACAATGAAAGGAAAGTTTCGGGGTTTTGATAAGTAACAACATCCATCACTAAGACTACATTCCTCAATGAAAAACATATGCATATTGAAGAGCCTCAGATAGTAGATGGGTGTAGTGCGTATTCATCAAGACATTCATATGCACATACTGGGACAAAAGGCAAGTCTTATATATTTATGTATAGTTACCAATCTACCCCTAAAGGCAATCATCACTACTGCAACCATCAAACTTCCATTCATAATAGGCCTCGTACTAAGTATTGTAACATCCTGTTTCCATACATACACGTGAATTTGATTATTGCACACATTACAATAAATTGTTCATGTACTCATTTGACATTTTTCGGGTATAAATGAGTGTTTTAATATGATTGTAATGTGAATTATGGATTATGTGTCTTAAAAATTCAGTTGGAGTGTATAAGTAGTGAATTAGAAATTTTGTTGAGATATGAGAATTTTCTAGAATTTAAGCGTATTTTTGGACTAGGAAAAATGCCAAGTGGTAGAACAATTGATGAATAGTAATAGAAAAATAAGAGTCAAATGGCAATGGAAATTTTTATAAATGACATTAAGATTTAATGACAAGTGTCATTGAAAATTGGGAGAAAATTGAGTTCAAAATTGGAGACAAATGGACTAGTAGATTAAAAGACCAAAAGAGGACCATGAGAATCATTTGCCACACCACTTGTTTTAAATCACGATTTTTTATTAAGTGAAAGACCATTAAATCACGATTTTTATGGTCTTTCACTTGCTAATTACGAATCATGATTCTCTCATCTCCATCTTCTTCATTTTCTTCATCTTCCTCTCCTTCTCACGAAACTCTCTTCTCTAAGCATGAAAGTTGAACCTTTCCATCACTAGGTTCTTGCTATCTTTTCTTCTTGATAAAAAGCCCACCTATTTTACTTTGGCAAGATGATGATCGTGGGATGCATGGGAGAAGCTAGGGTTAAGTGTGATTTGAAGACATTGAAGCTAAATAAGCAAGTATAAGCATTACTCTTCTTGATTTGTTGAATGAAGCATATTTGATGATAGTTTAAGAGGAGGAATGATCATGAAAAAGATCTTGAAAATATATGTGTAACGTGGGTGAACAAATCCATGTCTTGCTTTTGTGTTTTGACGGGTAATAGATTAAGGAATAATATAGGGTTGGATTAATAGAGTAAATGGTGTTTAAAGTATGCTAGAATATGTTGGTTGTAACATTTCCTTTGGATATGCATCGGTATTTTGGCCATGAATTGATTTGTAGATATCCAAATGGGATGATTTTTAATTTAGATTAAATTAGAGACATATGGCTACATTTTTCATGAAGACATCGAATTCAAATTCTGTATTTAAGAGTTTCAAAATTTGACCTAAAGTTGAGTACTGGGTGGAGTAAATTGATGGATGAATACATGTGTTTGTGTTCTATTTTAAGAGTATGAAAAACCATGAGTGATGAGTTGTTACGTAGATGTTATGAGTTGTGAATTAAGGGTATACTGAAAGTGAAAGTTATGTTAGCCAAGATGATGAGTTATGTTCCTGAAATAAGATTAATTAAGGCGATGTTTAGAAGTGAAATGAAGGTGGAAATGAAGATGAATATGTGCAGAAAGTTAATGATGAATGTATATAAATGTATATGTTATGTTTTTAGTGTTCATGATCTCATAGACTATAATTTGTTTATGGATGATATTAAGTTGAAATGGATTTAAGAATGATGGGAAAATGATGAGTATTAAACTAGAAATGATAGACTAAGCATAAGGTGTTGAATGTACTAAGTAAAGAGCTAGAAATCTGAAAAATAAGGATGCAATTGGATAGATGTTGGGTCAAGAGGCATAACTTTTTCTATAGAATGCGGATTGAGGTCATTTAAGTATGCTTACAAAGAGGACTTTGAGTTCTACAACTTCTATGAAAACCCCGAGGAGAGATTTTATCGTTTAGAGGGTTAAAATTTCACATTTTTGTAAATGACCTTTGAAGGTCCGCCCAACGGACATGGAAATCTGCCCAATGGACATTCACTGGCCATTTGGTCTTAATTTAGGCTAGAATGGGGCTTGAATTGAACCTAGAATGATGTTTAGATTAATTGACTAATGTGTGATATGTATGAAATGATAATTGGGGTTATAACTTAGTGAATGAATTGATGATATCAAAGTACCAAAGGCATGAGTATAATGGGAATGAAGATGTTCATATGATTATAGTTATGATCCGAAGGAGTTAAGTAATATGTATTAAGTAAATGTGAATGAGAATTGGGTATTATGAGAGCATATAATGTTAGAAAAGAAATGACGAGAAATTGAGTTATGATATTAGAATAACCAAGTGTTCTTGAGGTGTAAGCCTAAGAATAAGCCAGACACATACAAAGGATAAGTATTGAATGGCGAACTTAGAATGATCATATACAAATGAAGTGTAAACCTAAGTTCAATTAGACATACATGAATTATGAAATGAGAATGAGCGTAAGATGTGAATTTAGATAATATACCTGGGATTGTCATTGAACATGCATTATACACAACACATATACATATGTATGTGATTGAGTATTTATAAGATTGTGCAATTAATAATGTGTGTGCAATGTGTATATTGCATAATGTTGATGTGCAGGATAAAACGACTGCATCCAAATGCTTCCGGATCATAGAAGCTAATGCTAATCTAAAGCGTATTATGAGTCGGCCTAAATGGTCTTACTTTAAATGATTATTCTATTTAAATTTTGTATTGAATGATTATATGAATATGATTGTACTAATTCCAGACATTGAATATTCGAGGTGTTTGATGCATGAAATAAATATTGGAATTGTTCATTGAATGTGAATTGGACTGACTATGTGTTTTCTCAACTTAAATGTTGAAAGCCAGACTAAGATCTGATGACATGTGAAAGTGAATGTGTAAAGTGAAATAAAGTGACTAATTGATCTTATGTAATTGATGCATTTCATTACATTAATGCATGACAATATAAAGGCTGTTGTGACCGGAGTAGCCATTGAGAAAGAGTTTAAAGCTCATAAAGTGAAAAAAGAGCTTAAAGCTCAAAATGTGATTAAGAGCCAAAGGCTCACTATGTATAATGAGCCTGGTATTCCCAACAGATACAAGACAGTTATCAATGAGCCCGGTATCCACAATGGATACAGGACAATTATAGGCACTCAGTCATAATAATAACAACTGAAAGTGAGTCTCATGTGCATTACATATATAAGTAATATATATGATTTGAATGATCAAAACGAACTGTTTGACTGCTTTGAATGTGAAATGTGAAAATTGTGAACAAAATAATTTTGTGATGCTATATGATGATAAATGAACTGATGTGAAATAGGTGATTATATATATTGATGTGTTATGTGATTAAGTGAGCCATCGAGGATGGTTCACTTACTGAGTTCGCAAAACTTAACCAAAAATTTGCAATATTTTTCAGGCTTAAAGAAGATCTCCAGTTAGACAAATTGGAGTCTAGCCACAGCATTCGAGTAAGAGATAAAGATCAGAATCAGTTCATGTTTGCATATGTATTTTCATTATTTTGTATCAAAATATATATTCACAACTATTGTACATTATGTATGTGAAAGATCTTGTAATGTATTGACATTATGACTACAAGTGTTTTGTATCTGTAATGGGCCCAAGTGGCTACTGAATTGATGATGATATGTATAACATTTGTAACACTACGATTGAAAATGTTTATAAATAAAATGGGTTGAAAGTTCCACTATGGATTTTTCACATATGCGTGCATTGTTTTGAAAAATTTGTAATTAGCGATTATTGACTATTCTAGCATGCCACCCTCATGGAGTATGTTCTCGAATACCATCGGTATGCTCGGGGATATGCCCTATAAGAGTGGGGTGCTATAAGTATAATGCCATAAAACATGTTTACATCCCTTATAAGTATCAATAAGATCAAAGGGGCATGTCTCATAATCACTATAATATCCAAAAAAGATTTAGTAATGTATTTACGTATCAAAATCATAAGTGTTATTGTTATATAACCAATCCATACTACAGTATTTAATTTTTATAGTAAAATTGGACATATGATAATTTTTTTCTTTAAATAAAGAGTGATTAATAAACCCTTAAGAAAATAGGTTGAAAAGAATAAGGAAACAAACAATCAAGAACCTAAGTTCATTTGGTACCTAAGAAACATTAATTTCCTTATTTTGTAGGTCTTAAAAAAGGAAAATAATATATTGATTAGTGGATGTTCATGGCTTATGATTGGTGATATATCCCAGTTTGTAACTCTTAAGAACAAAGATGGAGGATTTTTGTTATCATTGGCATTACTAAAGTTGGTAAGGAAGATTATATTACAATTGACAATATGCTTTTAGTAGAAGGATTAAAGAATAATTCGCTAAGTGTAAGTCAACTATATGACAAAAATTATAAAGTATATTTTGAAGGAAAATCATGCATTATTTCTAAAGTGATTATAATATCATTGAATTTTAGGTAAGAGAGAAGGTAAAAATTTATGTGATTGATCTTAATGACACCCCTCTAACCAAAATATGAATTGCTTAAATATCTATAAATGGAAATACAATGATTTGGCATAGAAAGCTTGGATATGCAAGCATGGATCTCAACTATAACCTCAACTCTAGACAACTTATCAACGTACTTTAAGAGCCAAATTTGAGAAAAATAAGGTGTGTGGTGCTTGTAAAATGGAAAAACAAACTAAGAGCTTATTTAAGAGAAAAAAACTCGGTAACCTGCACTAAACTTTTACAATTACTTCATATGGATTTGTTTGGCCTACTAAAGTTGCTAGTCTAGGTGGAAAATGTTATTCTTTTATTATATTAGATGAAGTTAGTTGATTCATATGGTTAATATTTATAGCTAGCAAAGATGAATGCTTTGAGGTATCTATTAAGATTGTTAAAAGAGTTCAAAATGGAAAAGAACTCTCCATTGAATTTATTAGGAGTGAGAATTTAACAATAAGAAGTTTAAGAGTTCTTATAAATAAAATGGTATCTATCGTTAAAATCCCATAATAAAGTGGAGTTGTTAAAAGGAAAAATAGGGCATAGTAAGACATGACTAGAAAAAATGATAAATGAATATGACCTACCAAAGTGTGTTTGGGTGGAAGCTATAACAACTGTATGTCATATATCTAATAGTGTATATATAAGACTAACTATTGATACAACACCATATAAGCTTTGGAATAGGAAGAAGCCAAAGATTAGTTACTTCAAGGCAATTGGTTGTAAATGTTACGTTTTAAACACAAAGTATAACTTAGGAAAGTTTTTATTTAAAAGGGAATGAAAGACTTTTCTTGGTTATTTTCCAAATAATAAAGAATATGAAGTGTTTAATAAGAAGAATCTTATTATTGAAGAGTCTATGCATATTAATTTTGATAAATCTAACCATCTTGACTTTAAGAAAAGTCTTGAAGATGACGATGTAGATTTAACTAAAGATTTCAAGAAGTTATCCCTTAAAGAGAACAAGAATGATCAACAAGAACATCATAAGAGCATAAGAGCACATTTTTTAATCAAATAAGGGAACTAAAAAGGATAAGAAGTTTATAATTGATTGAAAATTCAAGAAGAATCATCCTCTGAATCAAATCATTGGTGATTTTTAAGCTAAAGAAGGTTCCAATCTGTGTTTTGATAATAACATAACATAAGCATTATTAATGAACTTGTTTCTGGATAAAAGTAATGTGAAAGTTATTTCACTCATATATAAATTAAAACAATATCAAGAAGAAAATTAAAAAAGTTATAATTCAATTCATTTAATTGAAGGATATAACCAAGAACACGGAAGATCATAGTACAATAATTTATAAATAAAAATGTATTGCTCATTGTATTTACCTATTGGTTCCTTTGATACTTTAGAGTCTTATCATGCATAAGTATATCATCATTTTAACTCAATATATAAGTATTTTCAATCTTCGGGAGGAATCAAAATATTGATTATAAAGAAAACCTTATTGAACTTTAAAACATTCATTTTTGAGGGTACATTTTAAGAAGTATCTGAGTCAAAATTTTCATTAAGAAAAATAAGTTTGATAATTTGAAAATGTTGAAAACAATATTTTTAGGTACATTTTTAACTCGTGTTGTAATGGTCTACCAATGTTGACAATATCTAGTTTTTTAATGTACATTAGTCGACCAATGTGCAATAGTTGTTAACAATATGCTATAACTAGTTATTAACAATGGTTAGTTCTTAGTTCTAGCACCTATACTAAGTCTTTAAATTATAACAATCTTTAAAGTATGTGAAGATGTTACTTGAAATAAATTGCACTTTTTTGAATGGATGTTAAAGTTTTTGACTTTTATGTGATGTTCTAATTGTTATAATTTTTAAAAGTTTGTAAGTCTAAAATCAATTTTCCTTTTTTAGTAAAAATATGAAAATAGTTATAATAGCCTTTTTATAAAATATACTTATTAAAGAAATGATTAATTTCTTATAAATATATTAGTTATTATAATATATGTTAATTATAATGAATAAATAGTTAATTTCACCACAACATATCATACATAATTTCTTTTTTACTTTTTTTTATGAAAGAATAAAAGTAAAATGTCATTAAATTGATATTATCTAGATACAGGCTTCAATAACATCTTACAATTGTCAAACATTTTAACTTGGCTAATATATGAGACTCCTCAATCATCAACAAATAATTGTTCGGTGTTTGACTCCTAGAGCTTTATCTGTTCTCTACTACTTTAAGTCCTTTTTTGCATAGTTAGGACTATAACTTTTAATATTTTTCAAGAATTCTTCATTCCCTCACTCATTTTAACATGGCTTCCTCTTATTATGAATGTCATCCTTATCTAATTCCTTAGCTTTAGGATTAGAACTTCTGCTTTTATACGTTTTTGCTAAAATATTCTCAGGTTTCTTTCGCTCTACAAGTCATATACATAGAAGCTTAATCTAGAGGAGACTAAAAGATATTCGAACCTTTATATTCTTTTGAACATTAATACATTAGGATTAATAAAAAGATCAATTGCTTTTAAACTTTATATAAATAAAAATAGATATGTCTAGTATTGTTTGTAAATATATTGTGTAGATATGAAAAACAAAATGACTAAGTTTAATTATGTTAAGCTTAATCAAAATACTAATTCTCTCTTACATGTGTATAGATATAAATAAATATATTAATTTACATTCTCTACATATATTTATATATTTACACATATAATCAACGTGACTTGAAAACTGTCAAAGTGCTTTTACATAACCTTAATATAAATTTAAAGTATGTTTTAAATTAAATTCACTTCTTAAACAACATATTATCATTTTTACTTTTTATTGATTATTATGACATAAAATTTTACAAGTTTAAAGTTTAATACGTAAAATAACTATAATAACATTCTTATAAGTATAAATGTGTTAAATCATCATTAGTTTGAGGAGCAAAGGATTGAACACAGAGGGTAATGGTATTTAAGCTTATAAATGTGTTAGAATTTTGAAGGCAATCAAAGAGGACGAGAAAGTATTGTTAAGATATAATGTGGATCCCTACATATCAATAAAAAGGAAGCATTGGGGGCTCTTATTTCATTACAAGAGGCACTTAGAAGCAGCCCTAAGGATCTTAAGCTCAAGGAAAAGGAGGCTATAAAACTTAGGAACTATTACAACACTTTGGAGATTAATAACTCACACTTGAGGCAAAGTTCCAAGATCATATGGCTAAAGGAAGGGATAGTAATTCTAAGTTCTTTAATAACATCATCTAGAGAAGAAAGAACAAGCTAGAATTTTAGCACTAAAGGACTCCAATGGGATCATTATTAGGGACAAAGAGAAACTCAAGGAAATTGCTCAAAAATATGTTGATAATCTACTAAGAAGAAGCAATAGACTAAGGAACTTCACAAGGTTTTACCTAACTCCTTAAAAGGGTCTATTTCTTCACAAGAAGTAGCTACACTCATAAGGCATCTAGTCCTAGTCGATTCAATGTAAAATTCTTTCAAGCAACTTAGAATCAAACTACCCCCTTACACAAAATTGTTCTTGAATTCTTTGAAAAAAGTTTTCTTTTACCTGAATTGAACAAAACCTATATGTACTTAATGCTTAAGTTCCCAACCCTGAGGGAGTAAAATACTATATATTTATTTCAAGTTATAATATGGTCTACAAGGGGATCTCCAAGATAATTACTAATAGACTAGGGGGTACACTTTTCAACTTCATTAATCCATGCTAGGGAGCTTATTTTAGGGGAAGGAATAATAGGGATAACCTATTCCTTCCATAAGGACTGTTCAAGGGTTACTCTAATAATAAGGCAATATAAAGTTATGCTTTCAAAATTGATTTCATAAAAGCATTTGATACAATAAATTGGAAATTCATCTTGAATTTCTTATCTGCTTTTAGGTATCCCAATAAGTTTTTAAGATCGATCAAAGCTTGCATCTCTCAGTATCTTTTATAGTTATGGTTAACATAGAGCCTTCTTACATATTCAAAGTATCTAAAAGACTTATATAAGGGGACCCCCTATCTCCTTTCCAATTTACAATTGCAATGGAGGTATTAAGTAGAATTACCTCTCTAAACATTAGTAATTCCCCCAAGTTCAAGTATCACCATAGATGCAGCAAATTACAAATTTCTCAACTTAGTTTTGCTGATGAGTTGCTTATGTTGTGTGCTGTAGATAAAGAGTCTATAAAGCTGCTTATGAGATCATTGATGACATTCAAATAAATATCTAAACTAAGTTTAACCCTGACAAAAGCTCCATATATGTCTTATGTGATATAGTCTCTTATGACAGGCTACTCCTTGCTACATTAGGATTAAAGATGGAGTCTTTTAGGTACTTAGGAGTTCCTCTCTCTAATAGAAGCCTGAATATTAGTGACTATAAACCATTGATATGCTCCATAAAGAAGAGAATAAACTCATGGTGTAGTAGATGTTTGTCTTATTTGAGGTATAATCCAACTAGCTATAAGTATCCTTAACAATCTACGTAATTACTGGCTTTCATATTTGGCTTTACCTAAAGGAGTTTTCAATAGAATAGATAGGTTAATCAAGGACTTCACATGGAAGGGACCTACTAATAACATAAAAATCCTGAGTATTAAATGGAGCGCTCTTTGTCTTCCTAAATAAGAAGGAGGAATTAGGATCAATGTAGAGACTATCAAGAGTGCAGTAAGTAGAAAGAGGAAAGGGAGAGAACAGTCTAAGAGGGGAGGCAGTGCTCCTAGGTCAGAGAGAAGTGCCAGGACTTTCCCTGCACAGTCTGAGGAGAAGAGCAGTGGAGCAAGCAGGCCAAGACAAATGAAAACTGTCTCACATCAAGCCTCAACAGCTGGAGGCA
The DNA here is from genome assembly GCA_025629825.1 of Erythroxylum guanchezii. NCBI lineage: Eukaryota > Viridiplantae > Streptophyta > Magnoliopsida > Malpighiales > Erythroxylaceae > Erythroxylum > Erythroxylum guanchezii. The sequence continues at coordinate 8,602 of JAOTAX010000155.1, read as the reverse complement.
GTAGGAGGGGAGATGGGGATAAGCCACCTATTCTCAAATGTGATCACTGTGGCAGAGTTCATAGAGGGGAATGTTACGGATTGACTAGAGCATGCTTTAACTGTAGGGAGAAATGGCACATGGCAAGGGAGTGCCCTCAGAATCCAAGACATGAGGGAAGTCAAATTCAAGCTCCAAAGAAGGCCGAGACAGTGGGACACAGGACAGTAACAGAAGTGGGCAGTAGAAGTTCTGATGCGGCCAAAAAGGTGAACCCTCTAGGGAGACTGAGGGGACAAGCACCAGCCAGAGCATTTGCTATGACAAGGGAGGATGCAGAGACAGCTCCAGAAGTCGTAACTGGTATAATTAAGCTTTTTGATGAAAATGTTGTTGTTTTGATTGATCCAAGTTCTACTCATTCGTTTATGCCATTGAGTAGAACTGTGAATGGTAGAGAATTGAGCCCATTGGATACTCCTCTGATGGTGAGTACTCCAATCAGCCAATGTATTATTAGTAGTCAAGTATATAGAGACTGTGAGATACTTATTGGAGAGGACCAATTAGTGGTGGATCTAATGTCATTGAGAATGGGAGGATTAGATGTGATTTTGGGGATGGACACTTTGGAAAAATATAATGCCAACTTAGATTGCAAACAGAAGGTCATGGAGTTCGAACTTGGCAAGGGTAGAAAGGTGCTATTCTTGGGGGACAGAAAAGCGAGTCCGACTAGAATAGTTTCGGCTTTGACAACAGAAAAATTGATGGGGAAAGGATGTGAAGCATTTTTGGCCTATGTGGTAGGCACAAAGGCAAATGGAGAGAAGTTAGAAGAAATACCTGTGGCTATGGAATTCCCGGATGTCTTTCCCGAGGAATTACCAGGACTACCACCACCTAGGAAAATTGAATTTCCCATTGACCTTCTTCAAGGCACAATGCCAATCTCGATTCTGCCTTATAGAATGGCTCCAGCGGAATTGAAAGAGCTTAAGGAGCAGTTGGAAGATTTATTGGAGAAAGGGTACATAAGGCCGAGCTCTTTGTCTTGGGGAGCTCCGGTCCTTTTTGTAAAGAAGAAAGATGGATCGTTAAGGATGTGTGTGGATTACAGGAATCTCAACCATGTCACTATTAAGAACAGATATCCGCTCCCCCGCATAGATGATTTGTTTGATCAGTTGCAAGGGGCAAGAGTCTTTTCTAAGATAGATTTGAAATCGGGTTATCACCAATTGAGGATAAAGGAGTCCGATGTGTTAAAGACTGCTTTTAGAACACGGTATGGCCACTTTGAGTTCTTGGTCATGCCTTTTGGGTTAACAAATGCACCTGCAGTTTTTATGGATTTGATGAATCGAGTTTTTAAGTCTTTCTTAGACCGATTTATCATTGTCTTCATTGATGATATATTGGTTTATTCTAAGAGTGACAAGGAGCATGAGGAACATTTGAGGGTTGCCTTGGAGATTTTGAGGAAGAACGAATTGTATGCCAAATTTGACAAATGTGAATTCTGGCTAAGGGAAGTAGTATTTCTTGGGCATGTGATTTCAGAGCATGGGGTACATGTGGATCCGAGGAAGATAGAAACAGTTGTTAAATGGGAAGCACCAAAGAATATAGCAAAAGTGAGGAGTTTCTTGGGTTTAGCTGGATACTACAGGAGGTTCGTGGAGGGCTTTTCCATAATAGCAGCTCCACTTACCAAATTGACCAGGAATAATTAGAAGTTTGTGTGGACAGATGAATGTCAGAAAAGCTTTGAGGAGCTTCAGTATCGATTGACGAGTGCACCGATTTTGACTTTGCCTTCAGGTAATGAGGGATACACAGTGTATAGTGATGCCTCAAGGAAGGGATTAGGCGGTGTGTTGATGCAAGGAGATAAGGTGATTGCTTATGCTTCTAGGCAATTAAAACCTTATGAGATGAATTATCTGACGCATGACTTGGAGTTAGCTACCATAATTTTTGCGTTGAAAATATGGAGGCACTATTTATATGGAGTCACTACTAAGGTGTTTACCGACCATAAGAGTCTTAAGTATCTGATGAGCCAAAAAGAGTTGAACTTGAGACAGAGAAGATGGTTAGAACTGTTAAAGGATTATGACTTAATGATTGATTATCACCCAGGGAAAGCTAATGTGGTAGCGGATGTATTGAGTAGAAAATCGACTATGACACATGTGGACACAGTGTATCTTCCTTTGTTGAAGGAATTAGCCAAACTCAGAGTGACATTAAGACAAGCTGAATCTGATTGTATTTTGGCAAATTTTAGAGTAAGGCTAGTATTGAATGAAAAGATCAAGGAGTTGCAAGAACAGGATGAGTACTTGAGTAGGCTCAGAGAAGAAATAAAAAATGGTAAGTCTTCTGAAAAAGACGTACAGGATGATAGATTGATGGTGGTAGGAAACAGACTCTGCATTCCAAATATACAAGAGTTGAAAGATGAAATTTTGGATAAGGCACATAATGCGCCTTATGCGATGCACCCAGGAAGTACGAGAATGTATAGAGATTTGAAGGAGCATTTCTAGTGGAAAGGGATGAAGAAAGAAGTTGCAGAATATGCTAAAAGATGCTTAGTGTGCCAGCAAGTCAAAGCTGAACACCAGGCACCTTTAGACAAGTTTAAACCTTTGTCGATTCCTGAATGGAAATGGGAAAAGATTACAATGGATTTCTTGATGGGATTGCCAATGACTAGCAGGAAGCATGATGCAATATGGTTGATTGTGGATAGGCTAACCAAGTCTGCTCATTTCTTGCCAATTAAGCAGACGGATTCTTTGAATGTTTTGACCAAGAAATACATAGATGAGATAATCAGACTTCATGGGATTCCAAGTTTGATAGTCTAGGATAGAGATCCCAGGTTCACCTCCAGGTTTTGGGAGAGTTTACAAAAAGCTTTGGGAACAAAGTTACATTTTAGCACAGCTTTCCATCCACAGACTGATGGACAATCAGAGAGAACAATAGGGACTTTGGAAGCAATGTTGAGAGCTTATGTTATGGATTTCAAAGGCTTATGGGATGATCATTTGCCCTTAATTGAATTTGCTTATAATAATTCCTATCACTCAGGAATTCAGATGGCACCATATGAAGCTTTGTATGGTAGGAGGTGCAAAACTCCTATCTGTTGGGATGAGGAAGGTGAAAGAAGGCTTTTAGGGCCTGAATTGGTGCAAGTTACAGTCGATAAGATTAAATTAGTGAAGCAGAGGCTTAAAGCAGCTCAAGACCGAATGAAGAGCTACACAGATGCACATAGAAAAGAAATGGAATTTGAAGTTGGAGACAAAGTGTTTCTTAGAGCTTCTCTATGGAAAGGAGTTTTGAGATTTGGTATAATAAAAAAAAGGCAAGCTTAGTCCAAGATATATAGGCCCCTATGAGGTCATTGAGAAAATTGGGCCTTTAGCCCACAAGTTAGCTTTGCCAGCGGAATTGTCTAAGATTCACAATGTCTTCCATGTATCGATGTTGAGGAAGTACCGATCAGATCCTT
>JAOTAX010000154.1:0-20040 GCA_025629825.1 Erythroxylum guanchezii | reverse complement strand
TTTAATAGCACTTCCGTGGCTGCTGTGTTTGTTCAAGAGGTAATACGATTACACGGAATACCAGTGGACATAGTTTCGGATCGTGACCCTCGTTTCTTGAGTGATTTCTAGAAGGAAATTCACCGCTTGCAAGGTACCAAGTTGAGCATGAGTACTGCATATCATCCACAATCCGACGGGCAGACCGAGATACTTAACAAGTGTGTAGAAATGTATCTACGGTGCTATGTGGCAGACCAACCTTCTAATTGGATGACGATGCTACCTTGGGCAGAGTACTGGTATAATACAACATTTCAAAGTAGCGCCAAGATGACTCCTTTCGAGATTTTGTATGGCCGACCACCACCAACCATTACTCGATACCTCAAGGACTCTAGTGGCAATGCCTTAGTGGAAGCGCAACTCATGGAACGCGACCAAATTCTGGGCCTGCTCAAAGAAAATTTGCGGAAGGCACAGGCCCGAATGAAGCTACTGGCTGATCGCCACCGTCGGGAAGTCGTTTTTGCTGAAGGTGATTGGGTGTATGTCAAGCTCCAACCTTTCCGACAGACTTCGGTTCGCTTGTAGCGCCACCTTAAATTGGGCAGACGCTATTTTGGTCCCTATCAAGTTATTAGTCGTATCGGTGAAGTGGCTTATAAACTTGAGTTACCCGCGACCGCTCAAATACACCCAGTATTTCATGTATTGATGCTGAAGAAATGCTTGGGGCGTCCGGATCAACAGGTCACTCCCCTTAACCTTGTTGATTCAACTGCCACTTTGGTACCGCAACCAGTCTCAGTTCTTGATAAGAGGTTTGTCCATCGTGCTAATTTGTTGATTGAGCAATGGTTGATCCAATGGGAGGGTCTACCTGCCGATGATGCCACTTGGGAGGATAAACATCATCTGTTGCAGTTGTTTCCTACTTTGAACCTTGAGGACAAGGTAGTTCTCGATGGTGGGGGTAATGTTGTGAATGGATCCACAGTACCACAATCACAGCCCACTGCGAAGGATGATTAGTCGAGCTCACAGGCCCTAAGAAGGAGTTCGAGAGCCAGGCGTGATTCTAGTAGGTTGCAAGGATATGTGGGGAATGCCACGTCACAAGGAGCATAACGAACTGAAGCTCACCTCTGAGTCATTATTAGGAAGGAATTACCAGAACATGGTTATGTCATGATTATTGAATATCTTACTGTTTCTCTCTCATCCCTGCATTCTCTCTGTTTCTCATCTCCCTTCTTGGAACTATTACTCATACAATTTACACTTGTATTTCCTTTTACAATCAATACAAAGTTTCCAGAATTCCGTTGTTAATTTGTTCATTTGTGTGCTGTTTCATTACTTCATCTTTGCGATAGCTGTTCACTTCAGTGGAGCGTGCGGTGATAACCCTGAAAAGGTTCCGGTGACGGATGCTTCTCAGAGCATTACATTCATCGATGAAACTCTTGGAGGCGTCGTGTTCTTGAAGGTTCATAACTTTGATAGCTACGGTTCTTTCTTGATCACCAGAGATAATCCCTTTATACACAGAACCCAAGCTGCCAAAACCTATCAGATTTTCTTCAGCCAGGCCATTGGTTGTTCTCATGATGTCTGAATAAGTCAAGAGTCCTTGCCATTTTCCAGAGGAAGATGACCTTGTCCTGGAGCTCCTCACCATGTAATATACAGCAGAACAAAGTAGCAGAATACTCATAATTCGTGACACAGTTGATGGAATCACTGTTTTCAGGATCAGGGTTTGAATCTTTTTTTTCTTGGAGCAAGAAGGTAAATGTAATTCTAACACACCTCCACAGATCTTATAGTTTCCTGTCACAGAAAGGGCACTTGCATTTGCGAATATTCCATCCCTTGAAAAGTCTCCCTCAAAATCGTTATATGATAAATTGAGAAGCATGAGAGACGACAACCTGCCAAGAAATTCAGGGATTTCCCTGAAAAATTGTTCCGGGAAAGGTCTACTTCTCTTAGACCTCTTAAACTTTTCCATGATTCAGGTACAGTTCCTTCAATCTTGTTACCTTCTAAATGCAGGAGTTCCAAACTGATATAACTACCAAGCGTGCCAGGAATTTTTCCTGTCAAATTGTTCTCAGACAAATCCAACTCCATCAGACTTTCCAAGTTACCGATTTCTGAAGGTAGAGAACCTGTCAAGGAGTTATGCGACAAGACCAATGACACTAAGATGCTGGAAAGTCCAAACAGCTGCTTTGGTATGGTTCCTGTAAGGTTGTTGAATGAAAGAGACAGGTTTTGCAATGGACAATTCCCAAGACTCGAAGGTATTTTTCCATCAAACCTGTTCTTTTCCATGTAATCAGGTTTCCAAGAGAAGAAGGGATTGAACCAGAGAGTTGATTCTGATTCAGATACAATCCTTGTAAATTATTCAGCTTCCCAATGGCATCAGGCACAGTGCCACTCAGGTAATTGTTTTCCAATCCAAGGAGGTATAAACGTTCTAGTTTATCCATCCCACTTGGGATGCTTCCATGAATCAGATTATCTCCGATGGTTATTTCCCTTGCCCAGATCGAAAAGTTAGCTATGAAACTTGGCAATTCTCCTGCAAAATGGTTACCTGCAAGCCGCAACACTTGTAACCATGTACAGTTAACCAAAGAACTAAGGAAATCCAAGTCTCCAAGCTCTCCATTTCCTAGATGATTGACATCAAAATTCAGTCTTTTTATGTTTACCAACCTCCCAAGATTTCTTGGTACAGGCCCTGTTAGGCCATTTTGAGCAAAATCCACTGCTAAAAGCCCTGAAGCATTTGCCAAAGATTCAGGGACAGCCCCTGTGAAATTGTTAACACCAGCAGCAAATATTGTCAGCTTTGGAAGAGTAATGCCCATGTCCGGCGGTAACCAGCCGTGGAGTTGGTTCTGAGCAACAGAGAAGTGGTACATGGAAGATAGATTATACAATGATAAAGGGATCGTACCAGACAACTGATTCCCATAAAGGTGAAGAAAAACCAACCTTGATAGCTTTCCAAGCTCACTTGGCATACTTCCTTGTAAATTGTTCTCTGCAAGTTTCAGAAACTGCAGAGAAGAAAAGTTACCTATCCAAGGTGGTATAGTTCCTGTGAGATTGTTGTTCCGAAAATTCAGGAATAGTAGCTGTGTCAACGAGCTGAGTAGTTCAGGAATTTCTGCTTGTAACACGTTGTAACTTACATCAACTTCTGTAAGCTCTCCACAGTTGCTGAGATTATATGGAATCTTCCCAATAAACGAATTCTGACTCAAGTTCAGAGACTTCAAGTTCCTTAAACGACCAATCTGCTCAGGAATTTCACCACCAAAAGCGTTGTCTCGCAGGTTGATTACACTAAGATACGTAATGTTCCCTATCGAAGGTGTGAGAGAGCCAACTAAACCTTGTGCCTCCAGGTTCAAAGAGACCACTCTTCCACTAGATGGACTACAAGATACACCTATCCAGCTGCAGACATGGACAGATTCATTCCAGGAACTCAATATTTTGTTTGGATCATCAATTATTCCATCCTTGAAGTCTAGTAAGGCTTGTTGATCAGACCCTTTTGATGAACTGAGTGTTCTTGCAGATGTGAGTGGAGGACTGACGAACAATAGAAGAATTCCAGGAAGAACAGTGCACGAGAGATCACATTTCCTGAATTTAAAGCGAGGAGAACCCATCTTGATGCAAGTATGGAGCGATCTAGCTAGCTAGTTCAAGCAATTCAGAAATTCAATGCCAAACTATTATATGATGCTCGTATCTGGAGCCATATTAATGCGGAGATAGACAGTAGAATTATGAAACAGGGTACTCGGTCATTGCTATGAAGAGGTTGGAGATGCTCAAACGAATAAGTTTGCCAAATAGAATAATGCATATATAGTCTATATTATTTCAGCAGAAACATGACTAATATTAACAATTGGGAGGAATTATATTCTTTTTATGCTAACACGTAAGATATATCTTATTACCAGTCCGGATCATTTATGAAAGGGTTAAAAATAAAGGAAATGTAAAATATTTAATTTTGATTTCATCCGATGTTCCGAAGGAACTTTTAAGGCTAAAACGAGCTTCAATCTCTCTAGGCCTTCTCGGAAAACGTTCATGAATACTCAGTTAATACTTTTCTACAGTTTTCTTAAGACTTAAGTGATCTTAACAGGTCAGAGGATCTGTATGCTTACGAATTACACAAGTAACTGCAGAAGACCTTTAACCTTTATATATAACTTTCATATCGAACTTTCTCATCATAAGCTTGATATGGATTCGATCCACATTAATCAGGATAAATTAACAACATGTTAGATAAACATTTGTCCTTATTATTGAATAATTTAAAGTTTAATTAAAAATTAGATTGTTAGATAAAAATTAATTAATTAATTTTAGTTTATAAAATTGATTAATTTTCGAAAAATAATTAATTAATTAATAAATCAATCGATTTTAACAAAATAATTATTAAAATAAATCAAACTAAAAAACTAAAAATTAAAAAAAAATTTAATACATTTAAAGTTTTTATAATTGAACCAATCGAAACCAATTTTTAATCATTACTATTTATAAATATAGCTATGTCTACAGGAATCCTGTTTTCAAGTCTGTCTCATTATTGAATCTCATTTTATACATTTTTACCACTCCTACAATTTTATACATTTTTAAAATTAGAAAATGTAATGATGACGTGATGGGTCATGTTAAATTTATATATCTGTCACATAATTGCCAAATGGGATATTTATGTCACTAATGAAATTTATTCTTAATAAATTAAAAATATGTTGGCAAATTTAATTTAGAATTTCCATAAATATTTAAAATATTTTTAAATTATTAAATAATAAATTATATACATAACATAACTATTATTTATGACCGTCATGTGACAAAGGTATAACTCTAACTTGGCCGATCCAATTCGTAAACGTTCTTACGGAAAAACACTTATAATAGTTCAACTTGTGCCGAATTGGATATATTACCTTATTTTAAAATAGATTTATTTAGTAAATGTTAATTATAATATGAATTTCAACATAACGGATTTAGCTATTAATAAAGCCGAAGTTAATGAAGAGACTATTATCAGGCTATTCGATAAAAGATTATAAGATTAGGTAAAGTTTGTCACTATTTTTATAATTAATGCCACAACTTCTCTTATCCAGTAGTTGAAGAAGCAGTAATAGTTATATATATATATTAGGTAAGGTAAATTTGGATCTTCAAAATCTTTCAGGTTTTTACGTTGTACATTTCTGCACATAAAAGAATTCAACCAAGGAATATGCCCAAGGAATTAGAGGCTTATCAACAGAGAAAATTCCCCTCTCCTCTTCTTTTTGGTAACTCGAACTTAAGATCTTTTATAAAAAAAAAGCCTTAAATGAGAAGTTGAAATCAATCAAATTACTCCTACTTGTCACAATAACAATATATTTTTTAGTTTTTATTTTCTCTCTCTTTTTTTAAATTTAGTAGTTACCTTTTTTTAGTTTTCTATTTAGTGATTAATTTTTCCCAATCTATACAAATTATGTCAAAATGATATTTTTATTGATTTGGCTAATAGATAAACATTTACATTGTATTTAGTGATTATGACATAGTGGTAAAAATAAACTTTTAATCTAATTTATACAAGTTTTTAAAAAGGGATACTTATTTAAAAAATCTAAACTTTACTATTTTTATAATACTAACTCAAACTTTAAAAAGTAGTGTTAAAATATTTCCACTTTCAATTTTCAGTAAAAATAGCTTGATATTAAATTTTATGCTATTATGGATGTTGTAACAAACTTTATCCGATTATGTTATTATTCTTAATTTATTAAATAATAAAATTTATACGTGATACAGATAAAATATGTGACATTGATATGATGTGAGTTCTCACATTAACTACATTAACTGAAAACTTAATGTTATGTTATTTTTGTTAAAAAATTAAAAGTTGGAATATTTTAATATTATTTTTTAAAAGTTTAGAATAATATTATAAATTTGAGTAAAGTTTGAATATTTTTTACAATTAGCTCTATACAAAATTAGTAACTAAATTGAGAGTTTTAAAAAGTTGAACATTAAATTGATAAATCATAAAAGATTAAGCGTTGTTTAATTTATTATCCCATAACTTATATCTTCATCTAAAATAAAAAAAAAGACACAATAATCTTCATATTTTCTACAAATAGAATAAAAAATTTATATGCAATATCACATAAAATTAGAAGTTAAAATGATTCTTTTCTAAATATTTTCTTTTGTGCAAAGTTCTAATTATTGTACTTGAGTCATAAATTTTTTATTGTATTAAAAATAATTAAAATCAATTTATTGCATTAATCATGTTTATTATAACAACTTTATGCCAGTGAAAATAGCATAAATAATTAAATCGAAACAACTTATCTAAAATTGCAAGATGTCATGAAAAATCACTATCTTAAGTCAGAAATTTTTCATTTACGATACAACAGGACAACAGGATCCGACCTTAGAGCTAAGACCTTCATCACTAGCTTTGGTGTACTCCAAAGGGTAGAGTTAAAAACTATCCCCATGAATGCAGAAGAAAAGCATAATAATAAAGCAGATACGTGTGACAAAATATAAAGATTTGTCAATGAAATAAAGACATATTAAAGTACAAAAACGTTATAAACGTCTAGGTCATAATGCTAAAAACGTTGTGAACGTTTGGGTCATAAGATATGAAACTGTAGAGAATTAAGAGCGGTGGTCAACCTTTGCCTTTAAACCAAGTTTGGACCAATAATGCCATCACTTTAGTCATATGATTTGTACAAATACATGTCACTCAACTTTAGTCATACCTTTTATATAAGTTGACTTTAGTGAGATTGGTTTGCCTTGAAGTCAATCCATTAAAATCTGATTAATTCAATCAGAACTAAGTTTGAAGTCTTAGAAAAGTTCGATCCCTCGTCAATTTTAAGTGGAGAGGTATCTTTATATATTGTAATATCATATACATGTTATCTAAAATGATTATTTGTAACTACTATTTTATTTTTCATTTTCCAATTCAATAATGTTTTCCAATATTTTGAAATCTAGATTTGTTAAACCGGTAAGACAAGAGATTTAAAGTTTAAAAAGTTTAATCGGTATTAGACCGCCATAAAATTAATTAAAGATTGAATAAAATTAAAAAATTTGAAATATGATTAAAGAAGATTGTCATTACCTATCAAAAAATTTAAAGATTAATTAAAAAATTTGTTAAATAAAAATTAATTAGTTTATAAAAACTTAATTCACAAAAAATGATTAATTGCTTAATAAATTAATTGATTTTTAACAATAAGAATTATCAAAGTAAATCGATCCGAAAAGTTAAAAATCGAATTAAAAATTGACTAATTCAAAATTTTCGCCATTTAACTTTTTAAATCAGTTCGGTTTTTTAATCATTGATGTTTTTAATTTAAATTCCTTTATTTATCCTTCTTTCTTCCATTATTTATGTTGCAAGGCATAATACTTTTTTATTATATACACGTACTTAAGTTTACTTATATATATATATATATATATATATATGAAGTAATTTACTTTATTATATATACGTATTTTCTATTAATTTAGTACCAAACTTTTTAAAATTTTTAATTCAGTGACTAATTTTTTAAAACTTGTATAAAAAAGATAAAAAGTTAAATAATACTAAAATTTGAAAAGTTAATAACTAAATTAAAAATATAAAAAGTTTGACGCTTTCAAAAATCTGTCTTATAAGACAATTCGATCGATCTCGTTTGATGAAGTAGCTCCATTTGTGGATTCCAAGCTAGAGATCAAGCATAAGAGTAGAAGAAAAACTGGCAAGAACTTGGACATGAATGCTTCATCATGTTCTGCAAATTCTGACCTTATTGAAAGCAGGAAAAGAAAATAAAGGAAAGCTTCTGTGCTGATCATGTGAAGGTTCAACTGAAAATGTAAATGCAGACTATTATATTCATATATATGACATAGATGGTTATGAAATGGATATCACGTCAGAGTTTTTATTCCAGGAAGAGCAAAATGATAAAAAAAAAAAAAAGAAATTGAGACTCAAGATTATATATAACAATAACGACACTAATAATTTAGTAAAAGTTTCACTAATACGCCGAATATAGATTATAGAAAGGTTTAAAAATACACAGTTTTATTTTTAAATTGTAAAAAGACTGTTTTTGATAGGCCTGCATTAAAAAACATATTAAAATAATAAAATAAAAATAGTTAAAATAAAATAAAAATAACAAATAGACATAGAATATAAAAAAGTAAAAATAAATATAAAAAATAAATATAAAAAAGATAAATAACATAATAAATATAGAAGAAACTCAAGCATAAAAATAAAAGATAAAATAAATAAATACAAGCAAGGAAGGAGACAAGTGATTAAATAAATCAAATAAGTCATTACAAGAAAATTTTTGGGCTAAGTAAGAAAATGTTAATATTAAATAACTAAGAGAGAAATACTACTTATTAAATATTTAGTTTAAATACAAGATATAACACTCCAAGAAAATTATTTAAAAGAATCATAAAAAAGAGAAGACTCTTGTATATGAGATCCTTACCCTTGTCATAATATGTGAAAGTTTTCTATTGAGGGCTATGTTCTCAGTAAATTCTAATAAAGTTATATCATCTGTAATTACCTCCTCTCAGTTTTTTTTAGACTTTTATTTTTTCTTCTTATTCTCTAAGTACAATTTTCTCGCATCTTCTCACTAGAGTATTAGAGTATTTTCTCTTAATATGTTTGAATTACTTAATCTTTGTCTCTCTTAATTTTTCATTAATATTAGTCACTTTTAATTTGTCTCTTACTTTTATATTCCTAACCTTATCTCTTCTAGTAAGGTTGCTCATCAAATGAAACATCCCTATTTTCGATACCATTAATTTATGATTATGTACTTATTTAATGGGTCAATACTCTCCCTCATACAGTATGGGCAACTTAATCATTAAACAATAAAATTTGCCTTTGAGTTTGAGTGGTATCTTCTTATTACATAAAATTTTGGACACACTTTTCTATTTAAATCACTCTGATTAGATGCGGATAACTATGTCTTCAAGATTATATATGCATGTAACAGATTATAATGTCACTCAAATTCCAAAGATGGTCCTTTGTCCATTTTGGAATATTTTCTTTTCGGTGCTAAAAAAGGATTATATAAGATTCACACTATTTGATGTTTACAGGTTAGTGAGTGACATATATCATATGATTATCCAACTTATTGTGTCCCAATATTTGGGATCAAATCGTTTATGCCCATGACCTTGTTCCAGACAATTCTATCCACACATTTCTCTCAGTCTCACATATTTGTGTAGATGAGATTGTCTGAAATAAGATTGACATAAAATTATGGGCACAGAAGATCTCATTCCCCAATATTCCAGGACAAATAACAAATACAAAAGCTTTGAATATTTTCAAACTTATCTGTTATGAGGTCAGCAGTGAAGGACTATATTTTTTTTAAAAATAGGACAACGAAGAAGCAGAGTTGTTTTCTATCAATTTTATTCTTTTTTCAACTTCTTAACATTAAACAAAAAACAAGAATATAATTTATACGCAACATAGAACATTTTAGTTCTAAACTCTCCATATTCCTAACGCTTCACACTTTCAACTTCCCAACAAATTAAAAAATAAATTAAATAACAATAAAAACAAATTTAAATTCCAACATTTTCCCCCCTTAAACTTGTTTCTACAACAATTGTAACTCCAAGTTGTTTCCGTAGATACTGAAAAACTTTAACTTTGACAGCTTTTGTAAATATGTCCGCAACTTGATCACTTGACTTCACATATATAAGCTTAACTTCCTTTGCGTTGATACTCTCCTTTATGAAATGAAACTGAGTATCAATATGCTTCGAACGCTCATGATGAACCGGATTTTTGGCCAAAGCAATTGCAGATTTGTTGTCCACATACATCTTTGTCGCGACTTCTTGCTGCAGATTAAGTTCTCGAAGCAATCTCCTCAACCAGATTGCGTGACAAACACAAGAGGCTGCAGCTATATACTCAGCTTCGCAAGTTGATAAAGCAACAATAGACTGCTTCTTTGAAGACCAAGTAAATGCAGTACTTCCAAAATAGAACACAAAACCAATAGTACTCTTCCGATCATCATAACTTCCAGCCCAATCGCTGTCACTAAAACCAACAAGTTCCAACTCCTTTTCAGATGTATATGGCAGCCCATGACCAATTGTACCTTTGATATATCTCAGGATTCTCTTGGTCGTCTTCAAGTGGGAAGTCTTTGGAGTCTCCATGTACCTACTTACCAAACCAACACCAAAAAGTATATCAGGCCAAGTGCAAGTCAAGTACCTCAAACATCCCACGAGACTTTTAAAATAAGTTGGATTAACCAACTTTCCTTCTCCTTCCTTCGTTAATTTGATACTGCACTCCACTGGTGTATCCACGGATTGGCAATTCTCCATTGAGAATTTCTTCAAAATCTCTTTAGCATATTGTTCCTGCGAGATAAAAATTTCATTTTTACCTTGCTGCACTTCAATCCCCAAAAAATATCTCATCAAACCCAAGTCGGTCACCTCGAACTCCTTCTTCATGGATTTTTTAAACTCTTGAATCATAGAGTTGTTGTTTCCCGTGAAGACCAAGTCATCCACATATAAACACACCAACAAAATATCATTACTAGAATTGATTTTGGCATATAAAGAATGCTCATACAGACACTTCACGAAACCTTCTCGAACAAAATATGCAACAATTATAGAATTCCAAGCCCTTGACGCTTGCTCGAGCCCATAGGGAGCCTTCTTCAACTTGAAAACTTTTTCTTCTTGGCCTTCAACTATAAACCCCGGTGGTTGTTCAACGTAAACCTTTTCTTCAAGGTTTACATTCAAAAACTCCAATTTCACATCCATTTGGTACATCTCCCATTTCCTTTGCGTTGCAAGAGAAATTAACAATCTTATAGTTTTAAGTCGAGCTACAGGTGCGAATACCTCTTCATAATCCACACCATATTTCTGTTTGTATCCCTTCACAACTAGCCTTGCTTTATGTCTCTCCACCTCTCCTTTTGCATTTCTTTTCGTCTTGAACACCCACTTGACACCAATTGCTTGATGCCCTTTAGGAAGTGATGTCAACTCCCACGTGTTGTTCTTTTGAATTGCGTGGATCTCTCCATCCATTGCCTTCCTCCATTTCTTTTCTTTTGAAGCTTCTTCATATGTTAATGGATCAAATCCTGCAAATAAACACAAGTTATTCATCTCATTTTCATAATCAAATTCAACGGGTTAGCTTGATTCATAAATCTATGAAATTCTTCTTGACTTTCTTATGTTCAAGCTGCTTGAATCATCTTCATGGAACTGAACTCCATCTCTACGAGGCGATGAATTTTCATCAATGTGATCCGATGTGTATTCTTTCTGCCACTGCTCTTTATAAAAAACAATATGTTTTGATTGGTCATCGCTCTTCCAATCCCATGATTGCTGCTCATCAAACTCCACATCTCTAGACATCACGATTTTTCGAGTTATAGGATTATACAGATTGTAGCCACTGCAATTTTCGCCATAACCCAAAAATATGCACTTCTGACTTTTATCCTCCAACTTCGTATGCTTCTCTTCCTATACTTTCACAAAAGCAACACTTCCAAAAAAATTTAGATGGTCAACTTTTGGCTTGCGAAAGCTCCAAGCTTCCTCTAGTGTAATATCTTCGATGTGTTTTGTTGGAAACCTATTCAACAAATATACAGCACAAGCCACAGCATCTCCCTAGAACTCTTTTGGAACATTCCTCTCTTTTAACATACATCGAACCATATTGATAATGGTTCTATTTTTTCTCTCCGAGATACCATTTTGCTGTAGTGTCTGAGGCATGGTGAGCTAGTGTATAATCCCATTCTCCTTGCAAAAATGCTCGAACTCCAAATATGCATACTCTCTCTACGATCAGTCCGTAGACATTTTAATTGACATCTGCTTTATTTTTCAACCATATTTTTGAACTCCTTAAATTTTGAGAACACCTATTTTTCCTCCTTCAACATGTAGACCCATGTTTTCCCACTGTAGTCATCTGTTAATGTCAAAAGATATTGATTTTCACTGATAGAACCAGGCTTGATGGGTCCATAAACATCCAAATGCACCAATTCGAGGCGCGATAATGCTCTTCTCGACTTGAACTTCTGAAAAGGCTTTCTCTCTTGCTTGCCTATAACACACACTTCACATAGATTGTCGGAGGCTTCGATCTTTGACAGTCCCATCACCATGTTTTTCCTCTCAAGTAGCTTAAACGCCTCAAAATTTAGATGCCCATAGCGAAGATGCCAGAGAACAGAGTTGTTCAACGTTGCTGCCTTCAAGCAGTTCGATTCACCAATCGTTAGTTTCAGTGGAAACATCCTGTTGTTAGTCATCTTCACAAGAGTAATCAATCTGTTATTTTTAGCTCGAACACTAAGAGCTAAATCATTCATTTTTATGTCTAGCCCTTTTCCAACAATTGTCCAACACTCAACAGATTACTCTTAATCTCAGGAACATAATAAACATCAGAAATACAAAGCTGTCTTCCATTTTGGAGTTTAAAAATAACATCACCTTTCCCTTCAATCGACCTCTTTGAGAGATCCTCGAAAGTAATGTTACCGAGCTGTCTTTCATCTAGCCAAGCAAAAAACTCCTTTCTTCCACACATATGATTTGATGCTCCAGTGTTAAAAAACTAGGTAACAAACTCAATTGATTCTGGTTCATTGCACGACATAAGCAGTACTGGTCCATCGTCAATTTCTTCTTTGTTGACAAGGTTCGCTTTCTCACTTGCATTGTTGGCATTGTCTGTGTTGTACCAACAATCATAAGAGTAGTGTCCAAACTTTTTACAAATATAGCATTGGACATCAGATCTGTTGTTTCTACCTCGTCCACATCCACGACTTTGACTCCGGCCACCACCCCTCCCACGACCATGACCTTTCTGATCAGTATCATCTCCATTATTATGATTGTTGGTTTGCTCGCTAGAACTTGAAGCTCGTCCTCTACCACGACCTCGGTCGCTTCCTCTTCCTTGTTGATAACCTCCTCTAGATAAGTCATCCTTTTTAATGACACCTTTGCTTGCAAAACTTGTTCCAAATTCTTTTCTCCACTTTTTTTTTATATTCTTTGTTCATATGCTTGTAACGATCCTAGTAACTCCTCTATGGATATGCTCTCCAAATCCTTCGTTTCTTCAATCGCCATAGCTATGAAATTGAACTTCGAGTCCAGAGATCGCAAGATTTTCTCTACAACTCAAACATCCTTCAATTCTTCACCATTACTCCTCATCTGATGCACAATGGCGATTACTCGAGAAAAATAATCAGCAACCATCTCCGAGTTTTCTTGTTGTAATGATTCGAACTGAGCTTGCAATGATTGCAAGCGAATCTTCTTCACTTTGTCGATTCCCTCATATGCTTTCTTCAGCATCTCCCAAGCATCTTTTGAGGTTTTGGCTGTTGCAATCAACTCGAATGTTGCTGCATCAACTCCTTGGTAAATTGTGAATAATGCTTTCTTCTCTTTTTTCTTCATTACTTTAAACTTCTCCAACTCCTCCTTTCCGGAACTTAATTCTCCATAGTCATTCTTGTTGGAGTCTTAGTAGTCTAGAAATATAAGAAGTCGTTATTGACAGTTAGAGTTAGTTTTTAGTTAAGTGTGTTAACAATTGTTGACAGCAAATGTATAAATACTTTCAGATGAGAATAAATGATACAACTCAGTTCATTCTTCTCAAATCTATCATCTACAAGTTAACTAGTTTAATATACACGTATTCATAAAATAAGAGTGGTATCAGAGCATTTCTTGAAGAGTCTTAAGGGGTCTGTGGAGCAGTTTTTGGAAGTCTTTTTCGAACAAGAAATTGGTGCAGTTTCGAAGGAGTGTACAGAAACCAAGATGGAAGGAATTCCAAGCATGCAAGCACCATTCTTTGATGGAGAGTCCTACCAGATCTGGGCAGTAAAGATGCAAACATACCTGGAAGGACTAAACTTGTGGGAGCCAGTGCAACAAGATTATCAAGTTGAGCCAAGTCTTGCCTCTACTCTGCAGTAAGTCCTTCTTTATTCACTAGAATTATGCATCTAAAGTCTGCCAAAGATATATGGGATTACTTGAAGGATGAATATGAAGGAGATGAGAGGGTGAAGAGCATGAAGGTTATAAACTTGATGATGGAGTTTGATAAAATTCAAATGACAGAAGAAGAATCTGTCAAAGTTTATGCTGGAAAATTGCAGGATCTTGCAGATAGGATTAGACTTTTTGGAAGTAGATTTAAAGATGAGAAGATAGTTCAGAAGATGTTGATTTCCCTTCCAGAAAAATTCAAAGCAACTATCATTTCTTTGGAGAACACTAGAGATATGGCAAACCTGAAGTTGTCAGAATCGATGAGTTTTTTGCAAGCCCAAGAGCAAAGGAGAGCACGAAGGAGTGCTGAAGTTACTGAAGGTGCACTTAGGGCAAGTCAGAAAAACAATGGAGAAGGGAAGAAGAAGAGCTGGACCAAAGGTGGTTCAGATGGCAAGAAACAAGACAAGCTAGATACTTCAGCATCTTCAGCTCAGTCCCAAAGAAATCCCTGCAAACATTGTGGTAAGTCAAATCACCCTCATTATAAATGTTGGAGGAGGCCTGATATTAAGTGCAGGAAATGCAAGAAACTTGGGCACATAGATAGGTTCTGCAGGAGCAAGGAGCAAGTGCAGAACTCTGGAGAAGCCCACATTGCTGCCAAGAAAGAAGAAGATCAATTGTTTGTAGCCTCCTGCAATAATACCAGCATTCCAGCAGATAATTGGCTAGTAGACAGTGGCGGCTCCAACCACATGTCTAGCAACTTGAGTATATTCAAGAATCTGGACAAGAAGCACACCTGTAGAGTGAAGATTGGCAATGGACAATTGATTTCTACCTAGGGAAAAGCAGCTATTGTCATTGAGAGCATGAAGGGTCCAAGAACACTTGAAGATGTGCTCTATGTTCCAGATCTTGAGCAAAATCTTCTCAATGTTTCACAGTTGATTGAAAAAGAGTACTCGGTATTTTTTCAAGGAGGTTTCTGCACTATTTCAACCTTGGATGGGAGACTTCTGTTTAAGATAAAAGTTAAGGGCGGAAGCTATGTGTTAAACCTTCTTGAACAACATGAAGTAGCTCTAAATGCAAGTGTTAGTCGAGCAAGTCTCTGGCATAAGAGGCTTGGTCATCCCCATTGGAAGGGCCCTATAAAGCTGAGTGAATATGATCTTGTGCAAGGCATTCCAATCCTCAAAGAAGCTCAGCAAGTTTGTACCGCATGCATTGAAGGAAAGAAGGCCAAAGCACCTTTCAAAGACAGCACCTGGAGAACATCTGAGCTACTTGAACTGGTCCATACTGATGTGTGTGGACCTTTACCTGTTGAATCTCTAAATGGAAGTAGATTGTTTGTCACCTTCATTGATGACAAGTCAAGGTACTGTTGGATTTATTTTCTAAAGTCCAAAGCTGAAGTACCAGAAGTTTTCCAGAGGTTTAAGCACATGACAGAAAATCAAAGTGGGAAGAAGATTAAGAAGCTGAGAAGTGACAATGGAACTGAGTATTGCAATCAGAAGATGGAGAAGATTTGTAAAGAAAGTGGCATTGTGCATCAGTTAACAGTGCCTTACTCACCTCAACAGAATGGGGTGAGTGAAAGAAAAAAACAGAACCATCTTAGAGATGGTTAGGTGTTTGCTCAAGGAGAAGTCTCTACCTAAGTTTCTTTGGGCTAAGGCTGTTGCAACAGCAGCGTTCCTACTCAATAGACTACCCACAAAAGTTTTGGAGAAGAAGACAGCACATGAGGAAACCAAATCTGAAAAACATGAAGATCTTTGGCTCTCCTTGCTTCACCTATATGCCACAACAGAAGAGGAATAAACTAGACTCCAAGGCTTCAGCAGGAGTCTTCATTGGCTACTCAGAAGTAACTAAAGGTTACAGAATTATGATTCCAAACAAGAAGGAAGTCAAGGTCAGTAGAGATGTGACTTTCTTAGAAGATGAGGTATGAGATTGGTCTAGTAGGGATGAAGACAATGCACAGATTGAAAAGGTGCTGATGAGAGGAGTTAATTTGTCTAAGTCTCTATCAGAAGAAGAAACTGAAGAAGAAGCTAGTCTAGAAATAATTGGAGAGGAAGCGCACTCACACGAAAGTGAAAAAGAGGCAGTACCAGAAATTCAATCTGATGATGATCAGGTGGATCATATTCCAAAAAGAGGTATTAGACTCCTTTCTGATATTTATCAAACTTGCAACCTTACTCTTTGTGAACCAGTAAGTTTCAAATAAGCAAAAGAAAGCAAGAAATAGCTGGCTGCAATGGTGGAGGAGATTAGAATGATAGAAAACAATCAGACTTGGGAGATAGTAAAGAAAACAGCTGATAGGAAAGTTATTGGTGTGAAGTGGGTTTACAAAACTAAAGTAAACCCACATGGTACTTTGAATAAATTCAAGGCTAGATTAGTAGTCAAGGGGTATTCACAAGTGAATGGTTTGGACTACTCAGATACATTTGCACCAGTAGCAAGATTGGAGACAATAATACTCATCTTGAACATATCAGCTGAAAGAGGTTGGCTTGTACATCAGTTAGATGTCAAGTTAGCTTTTCTAAATGGAGAGCTGAAGGAGGAGATTTATGTAGAGTAGCCTAAGGGTTTTATTGTTGAAGGAAAAGAGAAGAAAGTGTACTGATTGAGGGAAGCATTGTATAGGCTGAAACAAGCTCCAAGAGCTTGGTATGACAAGTTAGATGCTTACTTGCAGCAGATTGGGTTTATCAGAAGTGAGAGTGAACTCACTCTCTACGTAAGGAAGCAAGATGACAGACTCATCTACATGTCTGTCTATCTTGATGATCTACTGCTGACTGGAAATAATGCCAAGGAGATTGAAGGAGTTAAGCTCAAGCTAAAGGATCTATTCGATATGACAGATTTGCATTTAATGACTTACTTTTTGGGAATGGAAATTTGTCAAGATCAGAAAGGGATTTCCATTTGCCAAAGGAAATATATCAGTGAGGTGCTTAAGAGATCTCACATGATGGATTGCAAACCAGCAAATTCTCTAATGAATTGTAAAGAAAAATTGCAGAAGGTAGATGGAAGCAATGCCACTGATGAAGGTAGATTTAGAAGTCTCATTGGAAGCTTGATGTATATAACTTCAACAAGACTAGACATTCAGTTTCCAGTAAGCATGCTGTCAAGATTTATGGCATCACCAACAGAAATTCACATGATAGCAGCTAAGAGGATCCTAAGATATCTCAAAGAAACCTACAACTTCAGTCTTAAGTATGGCAGAATAGGAAGCATGAAGCTGAGAGGGTATTCGGATAGTGATTGGGTAGGCTCTTCAGATTACATGAAGAACACCTCTGGTTATTGCTTCAGCTTGGGATTAGGATGTTTTTCTTGGGGATCGAAGAAGCAAAGCGTAGTAGCTCAGTCGACAACTGAAGTAGAGTTGATTGCAGCTATTGCTACAGTAAATCAAGCTATTTGGCTGAGGAAGATGATGGAAGAGCTAAGTATCTCATTGGAGAAGAGCACAGAGGTTTTGATAGACAACAAGGCTGCTTTAGCGATTTCTCTAAACAAAGTATTCCACGGAAGAACAAAACACTTCAAAATGAAGTGTTATTTTCTGAGGGACATTCAGCAGTGAGGAGAGATGAAGCTTGTATATTGTAAGACAAAGGAGTAGATTGCGGATTTATTCACTAAGGCACTACAAGGAAGAAGATTTAAGTACTTGCGAAGCAAAGTTGGCTTGTTTCAAAACTTCTAAGACAGGAGGAGTATGTTAGAGTCTTAGTAGTCTAGAAATACAAGAAGTCGTTATTGACAGTTAGAGTTAGTTTTCAGTTTAGCCTGTTAACAGTTATTGACAACAAATGTATAAATACTTTCATTTGAGAATAAATGATACAACTCAATTCATTCTTCTCAAATCTATCCTCCACAAGTTAACTAGTTTAATATACACGTATTCATAAAATAAGAATTCTCCACAAGATCCCACACATCAAGATCACCCAACAAAGCCTCCATTTGGATACTCCACATCCTGTAGTTTTCTTTCGTCAAGGTGGGCACTTGTGATGGAACGGGATTTGTCGAAGCCATTGTTGTTGAGGCTCTGATACCATTTTTGAAGGACTATTTTTTTTTTAAATAGGACAGCGAAGAAGCAGAGTTGTTTTCTATCAATTTTCTTCTCTTTTCAACTTCTTAACATTAAACAAAAAACAAGAATACAATTTATACGCAACATAGAACATTCTAGTTCTAAACTCTTTATATTCCTAACGCTTCACACTTTCAACTTCCCAACAAATTAAAACATAAACTAAATAACAATAAAAACAAATTTAAATTCCAACAAGCAGTTCTTAGCAAAATGTACAGGTGGTTCTTCTTAAAAGATTTAAACTTTTTGCGTAGTTTCAAGAAGTACTAATGGATTTAGTTCAAAGCAGGACTTATATGCTAAAACGATTAGATGACAAGATATAAGATGAATTGTAGGATGACTTCACACGCTTAGGCCTGTTGTCTCGTCAGTGCTAAGCTGCAAAACACTGTCAAAGGCGATTCGGATGTTTAACACTTTGATGATTAAGTTGGTTTTGTAAATTATGAAGTTGAGAAACATTCTTCCTGTGGATGGTTGGTCTGAAACAAGGAAAGGCTTCAGCAAAGTTTGAACTTCAGATCAGTACCAAGTGCCAAGCCTCAATTGCTGGAAAAACAGAACCTGAAGTGGATAGCTGGTTTTTGGACTTCAACAGAATGAGTTAACTTCAACAGCTCCTTCCAAGTACTTAGAACTGATGCTAGAAGATGGATCTGAAACTCCAGCAACAATTCCTAACTTCAGCACAATAAATGAACTTCAAAAGCTCCACCAAAATCAAAACTTCAATCCCCAAATCTGCACTTCTTCAGCAGTAACTTCCTTTCCAATAGTTGACCAACACTAATTAAATTTTGATCAAGTTCAGGAATGTAATACACATCATCAAGGATTGCATTTCCAGCTTTTGTTCCTAACTCCACAGCCCCCTTCCAAGAAACCGGTATAATTTCACCATTTCCAATCTTCACTACCATGTTTACATTTGTGTCTTTCTTCACAAATGCTCCCTTCCTTCTTGTCATATGATTTGAGCATCCACTATCCACTAGCCATTCACTTTCCTTCTCCTCCTTTGCTTCAGCCAAACAAATCTCTGCATCAGATTTTTCATTTCGGGTTGGATTGCATGACTCCACTACAAAGCACTCTCTTCTATCCCTGGTTTTTCTGTCACTTTGCAAGTTTGGGATGAGCTTGGTTGATTGTTTGAAGGGCTAGATTGGATGTTTAGACTAATTTCAGAAGGTTGTTGAGGTTGTTGTGAAGATGGATTGTGCATAGGAAAGGCATTTTGTGGCTGATGGCTTAAGGTTGGTGATTGGTTCTGATGGTATGGCATTTGGCGAGTATAGGATGAATGAGATGCATATGGTTGAGTTGTTTGTGGTTGAGGTGTATAGGCTTGATTTATTTAAGGTTGTGAGGTGAAATGTGGTGTATATGTTACATTTTCTGAATTTGCAACATAGTGGGCTTGATAAGTTTGTGGTTTGGGAGCATTTTGGTAAGGTTGAGGTGGGATTGGTTGAATTGGTGACATAACTTGCTTTTGTAAAGGATGGATTGGTGGTGGTTTGCCAAAAATGGGGCTTTGAGGATTTTGTTGCTCTTGCATCTACTTCTCATAGCATACCCTCTTTGAATGCCCTCTTTTCCTACAATGTATGCAATCCACATTTTCATTCCAAAAGCAT